>JAOBRG010042008.1:0-22218 GCA_027574985.1 Umimayanthus nakama | reverse complement strand
AGTAATAGTGACTAGATTTGACAAGATCTTTGATGTTAATTTGTTCTGTTAATAAGTTCTTGAAACTGTCCAGAGAGAGAGCATTTCTAATTTCAACTGGCAAATTGTTCCATACGGGAATGGTTCGGAATGGTTAAATGGTTCGGAATGGCTAAATGGATCACATCCAATGTAGGATCCATGTATTCTTACCAATCAACATCAACCAGAACGTCTCGCGGGTGTGTTGGGAAGCTTACTATGTAAGATCCATTTAACTAAACAATCAAAATCAACCAAAATGTTTTGTGGTTGTGTTGAGAATGAAACTTACTATGTAAGATCCATGTACACTTCAAATCGACATCAACCAGAATGTCTTGTTGGTGTGTTGGGAATGGCAGTTTCAATGTAGGATCTGTGTACACTAACCAATCATCAACCAGAACATCTTGTCGGTGTTATGGGAATGAAACTTCCAATGGAGGATCCATGCACACTTACCAATCAAAATCGACCGGAATGTCTTGTGGGTGTGTTGGCAATGATACCTACATTACAGGATTCATGATGTGCACTTACCACCCAACATCAACCAGAAGTTCTATTGGTGTGGCAAGAATAATACTTCCAATGTAGGAGGCATGTACACTTACCAATCAAAATTGACCAGAATGTCTTGTGGATGTGTTGGAAATGTAACTTCCATTGCTGGATTCATGGTGTGCACTTACCAATCAACATCAACAAGAACGTTCTCTTGGTGTGGCAGGAATAATACTTCCAATGTAGGAGGCGTGTACACTTACCAATCAACAGCAGAGCTGCATCCATGACAGCTGCTCCGTTTAGCATGGTAGCCATGAGAATGTCGTGTCCTGGACAGTCGACAAAGGACACATGTCTGAAAAGATACGAACGTGTTGTCGGTTGAATCATTGTTGAACTTGATGTGATCATGGTGATCACCTTATTTATTACACACAATATAATAACTAACAAATTGACACTTGAAGATCTTTTGGCAATATGTAAATGGTGTTACAATAGGAATGTTGTTTTAAAATATTTATTACATTACATACATGAAGTTTGGATTTTTTAAATATTCAGGATCTTTGCGCATTATTCTAAGCTCTGTTGGCAAATAAGAATTTGAACTGGATTTTCCCTTGGAAGTATTTGCAATCAATTCAAACATGGCAAAAACAACATCCTGTTATAACGTTGCTGACATTAACTAAGGGAGAATGGGCTTCACAGCACTCAAGACTGACACTGTAGCTGGAACACGTAAATTTGCAAGTGCTTGATACTTATTATTAGAATTGGAATTGCGTGGTTGGGGGTTTGACTGTATCTTGGGTGAAACAAACTTTGTATATCTATGCTGCAGTTTCCAAAAAAGAAGTATTCAGAGTTTCAGATTAAAGCTCGCATATGACCTCTTGAATGCTGTTGTGCCCATTCCTCTGTTGACTTTCAATGTCAATTTATGACTGTACGAGATCAGACGCTTGCATTGTTGATCTGAGTCAAACTTTGTTTTTTAGCCAAGCAGCTTAGAAGGTCAAATACAGGATGAGTCAGTACCTTATTATTAATTGTAACATAATAAATATAGTATAACTAATAAGACATTTACGACTGAACCAATCACAAGATACCCTTTAATCATGAAAACCAATTTACTGTTTTTTTAATAATAACTATTAGATAGCTTATTTTTTTCCTAAAAGTTCTGCATTAGTTTCTCCCTAAAAGTTTCATGCTAAATTTAGGTTCACAGTTTACAGAGTCTTGAACACCTTTTTGTTGTTATGTTCGAGAGCCAAACACTGTGATGTGACTTGAAACTTGACAGGTCAACTTTAGCGCCAAGGCACAGCGTACGTTCCAGGCGTGCGTGATTTAGCTCATTCGTTTGCAATTGTGTGCGATATGGCTTCCAAGGAAATTTCCAATGAAGAAAATATTTCAGAAAACAAAGAGGAAGAGAACTTCCCCTCTAAAGCAATTGACCACTACAGGCAAGAAAAGTTAAAAGTCTGTGGAAGATGTAAAGGTTTGTTCACAGGCAGATAATCCAACAGTATAGTCAGAGTCTCGTGATCATACACTAGCTGTAATTATTGACAAGTTGACCGACCCCATATATTATTTGAAACCGCTTGACGTGATCATATACCGACCATACATTGCTGTTTAATATTTGTAATGGCTGAGTTAAGTTTGTTTAGAGTTTTTCAAAAAATCCATAAACAGTATTTTTCCAAATGAGAAGTCCAAAACACAAAATAAAAGAGGTCAGAAAATACAGTTCACTTGTCTTTCATCTTGTGGTGTTTTGAGTGGTCTGATGGGGTGTTGGTACGGTTGGTTTCTCCCTTGTTGGTGTCGCCGATTTTAAAACAGCGCTATTTAATCGGAGTAAATAGTTGCTTGTTACTACCAAACGAAAACTAAAATATACATAAAAGCTGAATTCAGGGTTAAGAAAACTGAAACCACGGCGATGCCATCGGATCAATTTTTGTTAAAGCACTTCAAAGACTATTTTCAAGTGCATCAAAAAACTCAGCTAATCAAAGCATCCTGGGTAACAGTAATCAGAGTTTTTTAAATCAAGGGTGGCCCAAGCTTGCTGCAACACTTTCGGAGAGCCTTGATGAACTACCATTAGTTTTTGCTATCTCACTTGTTTCTTTTTTTCAGGAGCTTCAGGATAGAAAGAATGTTCATCTTCAGGAGGAATCAATCATATGCGATGAAAATCAAGCATGAATCCTGTACATGATTGCAATGATGTGTCTGAGAAGTACTATGCTCAGCATACATTGATCTGTACTGTTGTGACAAGTCTTTCTCAACAAAATCCACCTTCCAAATATAACCGAAAATAATTCATGATGAATAAGTCTTTATTAATCTGTAAAACCAAGGTTTCATTAAAATACTGTAAAAAAAAGTTGTAAACTTTTCGGTAAACTTTTGAGGGCTTCAAGAATGTTGAAAGTTGTTTGTGGCTTAAAAAGACTGATTGAGGATTATGAAACGGCTAAATGACGTTGTACAAAATGAATCATCATTGACTGGAGTTCAATGAGGTCAAAAAGTCTGGATTTAAATACTATAATTAAACAGCAATGCTGCTGTTCTAACTACAGAATGTCTGGTATCCATTAGAACAACAAGAAAGACAGAAGAACAAGGGTATTGCTTGTATATTCCTTCATATGTTCTTGCATACATGGACATGGAGTTTTAAGAGAACTGACCCTGTCTAGCAAACACACAAACGGACTAGTAAATCTGGGCATTAACTAGCCCCATTGTCTATTAAAAAAATTTCAAAGTTTTTTCTCTGGCAGATGCTTGTTTTTTTGTTGATCGGCCTTCTCAATTACTGCTCCCGGCCCTACAGTGTACTTCGCCCGGCATTCTGAAGCTCAAGTTCAGAGTTGAATAGAGCATGTCCTTTGCAGGTTAGTCTGTCAAAGAACTTACCTAAAAGCTTAGCGAAAATTTGATGTCTTAATTAAAAATACTAGTTTGCAAAAAGGGTTGATACAGTAAGCACATGTACAGTAAGTGGTTGACCTCACCTCATCAACCTGAACTTGCCATTACATCCCATGCGATCACAAGCAAAGCTGTCTGCATGACTGCTCCCTGCTGATCTGTAGCACCCAGGTCTGGGGCAACTCTCATTATCACATTTATACACCTGACAAACAGCAACAGGTGGAGAAATTGTTGTCAATTTGCTTTTGTTATATACTGCAACAACCTGGGCCTGGCTGTATGACGAGTGCAGGACAACTTTATCCAGCAGATGAAGCCCTATACCGTGGGTAAACTTGGTGCATTCTTAGTTTTGATTGGAAAACAATCAAACTTTATCTCCTTGATAGGGCTTTATTAGCTTGGTAAAAATATCCGCTCTTCCAACAAATGGACCCAGTGAGTGGTGAATAGTCCTTTACATGTACAGCCGTAGTCACTAGACAAGTGTTTTCAATTCAATCAGACTTTCCCTGTACAGTACATGTAACTCCACCAAATGTTTTTAAAAATAGTTTTTACTGTATTTTGTAGTATTGTGAAAACGAAGAAATTAAATTTGATTCATTAATTCCCTGCAACTCTGAGTTTCGCACCTATATGTACTTAAAAGCAAACTGATGTGTCAGCATTAATTTCCCAATTTATTTACATGTTTACTTAGCACTGCTACATGTATAACAGCATTGAGCACTCTACGACAAGGTAGACTGAACCTTTACAATCATATACTGTAGACATACATGAACAGCTTCTTGTTCCATGACTGAAAACTTCAAATATGTTTTTTTCTATTCAAATGAAAAAATTTAAAAAAAAAGAGCCAGGTACGTAGTTGCTGGTATTTACCAGACTTTGTTCAGACTATTCTCATATAATTTTACACACTTTAAAATTTTATTTGTCTAACAACTGCAACTGGTCAATACTGAATAAGCATATGTATGTACCTTTGCATTTGCATAACCCAGTTTGATAGTAATGTTCCTTTCCAGCTCATTCTTAAACCTGACAGTCTGTGAATAAGAACCAGTGCAATTCTTAGCAACAAGCATATTATCACGGTAAACCATCTATTACTGAGTGACTACTCAATTCTTTAGTACCTCATATCAGCTGTTTCTCAAAAATGACATGTAGTGTCCCTAAACATGTGCTATGACAAAGTCAGTACCTTATTCTATTGGGTCACATGACATGTAGGTTGTGACAAAGGGGGAGACATTACCTCATCTTCAGCAATTTTAATGGGTTCATCAACTGGTACATTAACAGCTTTCCTGTCAGTCCAGAGGTAAACACTCCCATCTCCTGTTTTTTTTCAGACAATAATCCCTATTCTCTATTTCAGTATTAATTTTGTCATTTGAAATAATATGTTGTGCTCAGATGCTTTGGCCAAGTTACATATAACATAATGTATGGACCAACTTTTTTCCTTTTTTTAATAGTCCAAGCACAAAGGGCACAGGCCATAAAAACAAAGAAGGAAAAAACAAAGATCCATAACGCAAGACCCTCACACAAACAATAATTATTCCTGTACATGGGCAACAAAAAATTGCATCCAAACTTTACATTATTTTTGGTAGCCCCGTCAGTTTGGCACTTTTTATAAAGCAATTTAATTCGTATGTGACACTTTTTCAAATCATCCCATTGTTAAGAAATATTTAAAATTTTTGTCATTAAAAATTGGACACACCATTTTCATAATGGCAGACTGAAGACATCAGATCGAGGCTGGACAGTCATGAGCCTCCTTATGGCCCCTATGCAGAATAGCAAAATGGCGAACGTTACTTCTAATACTTCGACTGATATTCTAACTGAAAATGGCATCCAAAGGGCTGCTTTAGAAAGATGGAAACCTGTAAAACCAAGAAGAAGAAGCCTGTCCAGCCTCGACTTGGTGGTTTGGGTGCCACTATGAAATTGAGGTAGCTCCTTGTGTTTTCTGTAATACAGTAAACAAACTTTAGTTCACTGCAAAACCTTTCAACTCACCTGCACTCCAGATATGGCTTTTACTACTGTTGACTTGCCATGAGCTACATGGCCAATGGTTCCTAAAGATATAAATTATTGTCAGTGTTAATCATTTTTAGACCCAAACAAGATATAAGAAACAAGTGAATCATACATGTATTTGAGTGAACTACTTGTCCGCATGGACGAGTAGAAATAAGAATTGATACATTACATTCAGCCTGAGTTTGTAACCAAGGGAAATAGCCACGGCTAAAATGGCTTTAATTTATTGGGGATTGCTGGAGCAGAACGAAGCGATCGAAGATACATTCAAACTCGACATTGGTGCTGGTAAGGAGATAATTTTATTAATATATGAGCACAATGTTTCCTACAGCTCATGGGAGGACTTTGCGAAAGTCTACACCAGTGTCACAGAGTTTTCAAAATACTTTTTAAGGACTATAATATATAAAGGCGATTACCTACCTATATTGATTGTAGCCTGTCGACTGATAACCTCTGGAGTTAGCGGATTGAGCTCGGAAACATCCTAATACATTACAACAAATCAATCTATCAAACCATTTTCAAATTTACTTCACGTGGTTCTGAATGAGAACCAACCAGTTTAAAAACCTAGTGCAGGCTCATCGTCTCACACTTACCAACTTTGATAAATCTTGCTTAGACAAGTGGGGCTGTCCTGTAGTTGTCCCACCACTTCCATTATCGGTGGCCATTGCGATTTTATAATTGCTTTGCACTATTTTTTTGAACGTTCAGTCAAAAACCAAAAAGCTGATGCAATCGAACGATTATGACCGCGCCAATCGATGGCCAAGAAGACTGGAAACTAGTTAGGGCTTTTAGGATTCAGTCTCAACTCGTCTCAACTCGACCAAGAGGATAACAAACAACCCTGGGGCCGACTCGCATCGCAAAAGCCTCTGATCTGGGATCGTTTGGAGGAGACAGAAAAACAATTACAATGGCGAAGCATACATGTCGTATCCCACAGTGTCGTACAAACTATAGGAATAAAACGGCAGAAATTCGTTTCCACCGTATTCCATTCGACGCAAAGTTACGAGATCAATACAAGATCATTTTACGAAACAAAAAGTTGAGGATTGAGTCCGAAAATACGAGAATCTGTTCGAAACACTGGGAAGGAGGTCGGAAGCTCAGTCGAAATCATTTACCAACAATTTTTCCTTGGGCCGTTCCCAGAGAGATTGTTTTGCAAAACGAATACTTGGAAAAGGAAAGTATTAAAGTAGCTGCAATTTATTCGAAGTATCGACGCCAAGAATCGGGGATTAAGAGACCAAACACGAGTCGTTTTTCAAAGGCAACGCAAACCATATTCCGCTGGACGGTATCTGAAAATGAAACTAAGAAAATAAAGAGAAACTCAGAGACAGAAGAGGATCTTGTTGATTGTACAGGAAAGCGTCAAAGGACACTGGAAAGAGTAGAGTACAAGGAGGTTTATGCTGAAGGGTTGAGTTCCGAACATCGACCAAACGAGAGAGAGCCCGAAAACAAGAATCAACTCGGAAACCTGAAACCCCAATCTGTTGACTTTGAATTTCAACTTCATAAAGTTAGAAAGTCTAATCCCTCGATAACAGCTGGACTAAAGAATGTCAGACTAGAGAAGATAATTTTTCGCTTAAAACAGAACTGTGAAGAAAGGTGAAGCGACGTGGTATTACAAGGTTTTAATAGAAGAGGACAATTGTATAGTTCCGGTATAGCGCAGCATTCTTTTCTATCATCTCGAAGCTTTGGCAGTTAAAACAATGTATTTACTACCCATTGTATTGCGAAGTTGGCAATCTAATTTTTAAATACTGTTAGACTACTTTTGAAAACAAATGTTTTTTCTGTATGAGCGAGTAAGCTGAATATGGTTTTGATCAACAAAAGTTAATATGGTATGTTTTTTTCCTGTGGGATGCGGTGTTTAGCTGATGTTTTGAGCACAAGCCCTTTGCATCTGTTCGGATATACCTAGGGCTAATGCTCTTAACATCGGCTAAACACAGGCGACTATCCAGAACAAATTATGGACTATCTAGATTCAAAAGCCATATCATTAAGGAAATGGCAAAAGGTACCTTCGAACATAAAACAACTGTCATTTTTAAAATCGTTTCAAAAGTCAAAACAATTTTAATCTTGACAACCAAAACTGACCTAATATGAAATTATGTAAAATAATGTTAATTGCTATTAACGAAAAAGTTTTATTTTGCATGCACTACTTGTAAAAAATAATACGACAGAATCTATTGTATAAGAAAAACGTAAATTTGGGACAGACCCATAAATGCAAATTCCTTTTTATTATATCTTAATATTCTTTTTCCTCAACAAATTTATTTCAATCTGGTAGCATTTCAATCTTTGGCCACTACACACACATTCTTCATTCTTTCAAAAAGTATTGTTTCCTTCAAGTTTGTGTTGTTTTCCTTTAATTTATATGTAAAATATATAGTGCAAATAAAGAAATGAACTGAGTATAATTGTTTAATAATGTTTTGCACGTGTTGTGCCCCTCTCATTCTAGATATTAACATGACTGTGTAAGTCAAATCCATGTGAAAACGGAGCAACATGCGTGTTCCTAGAGAATGACTACAAGTACATCTGTTCTGGTTTGTGGAACGGAAAACTGTGACACGTCAGGTAAGTGACTAAGCAACCTCGTTCCCATGGCCTTCTGGGTACTTTTCAAAATGGCCTTGCTCTACAGAAGCGCGCACCCTGGGAACGAGGTAAGGGACTGGGTTTTGGCAGGAAATACCCAGGCAATTTTCACCGACTTCTTCCCGTTCAAGCAATACCCAACATATTTTACGACTTTTTCCTAATATTTGACAAAAAACACCATTCCAATTATTGTTTTAAACCTATTCAGACTGGGCATTGTTGGCATTCACTGCCTGGGGAGGGGAGTCAACCCCCTCCCCCCCTTTTTTTTGAAAAATCGAAAACGGCGGCCAATATGACTGTGGAACGACTGTTTCGATAGCAATACTTGTCAATTAAGGCTTGAACGTTATAACGAAAAGTAATTAGCTAACCTATAGCTGCCTAAATGTGCATCCTATCTAGAAAATCACTGGGGCCGATTGTCCCCCACCCTCCCCCCTCCCCCTCCTCTATAAATGCATATTGCTGAGCCGTTCTAGGGATTAAAAATCTCTATCATCTCTAACAGGTGTCATTTGTGCACTTTTCGCAAATAGTTCACAGTAACTGAAAGTCATCATCGTGATGATTTTTACAATTAGGTGCTCACTAGATTAATTGATTTAACAGGAAAAAACCTTTCTTTATGGCGACTTTTGTATCTCTTCAAAGGACAGAACCAGGATACTGTAACTTTACTAACTTTTTGCACGCTGCTGACAAATCTTGCCCTATGATGCGGGGAAGTACTGTTATTGTCGTAAATCACGACCATACTTCGCACGTCAAAAAATTGCAGTATATTTAGAATATTCGCTTACTGCTACAAGTGTGTGAGGTCAGCGCATTTTGTGAGATCTCTGATTGCCAACCAGAAGGTTCCGGGTTCAATCCCCCGGGCTTGATAGGGGGTTGAACTTTGAACGACCTTCTTTCGCCACACTGTCCGTTTACAGGGACGTTAAACCGTTGATCTAGTGACCTCTCGACGTTCTATATTGGGACTTTTTAAAAAAGAACCCACATGTTTGTCGATAAGAGAAAGCTGATGCCGGTGTAGTGTGCAATCAGCACGTTGATAACCTCTTTTTTGTCAAACATTGGAAAAATAAGCACAATCAGAACCTTATGGAGTTGAAACAGATTTACCTTAGAACGACCAAGCCATTTTCACTAACCAATCGGCCCAAAGTTTCCAATGATCACCATTTTGGCCGCCATATTGGATTTTTTTTTAAATTATATTTTAGCAAAATTTCAGGATATTTTAATTAGGACTTAAAGAATTAGCACTGCTTGTTGAATAATTCAGTTATGTGTGTGGATGTTTTTTTCAGTTATTTTTTTTTTACAAATAGGTCTATGCGTTAAAAGTTTGTTCTAAGGCTCGTTTCCATGCAGGTGCAAAAGGCCTTGTTTTGAAACCACGATTTTCAATAACTTCCCGAAGATGGATTTTGATTCATTTTTTATATGATGTTCAAGTTGCCTTATGGATGTGATATCCGCAAAACTTCTTTTGTTGCAATTAGTTCTAGGTTGACCCATTTTTTTTCGCTAAAATGACTGGTCTACTATGTTTGTCACTAGACTTGTCACAAGTCCACTCGCTAATATGTTTGGTAATGGCACGATATATAGACACGATATAGTTACAAAGGGTGAAAAAACCAAAAATAAACCAAGAATTGAAAGAAATTGTGCAAAGGACTTTTGCGAAAGTCTCCCTTATCACAAGTACAGCTGAGTTTGAGGAAGCAGCAGTGGTGTGTATAACTGTTTTATCTTGGCACTCGCTCCTCAAAGTGAACACTGAATCTCCCTAAAAACTTGGTTTAGAATTTTTTCCTTCGAGTGCTCGTATGGATAACAGAATCACAGGATTTGATGTGTCGTGTTCAACGCTGTAGCTGACATACTGTTCAACCTCTGGTGATTTAAAACACTTCTTGCAGCATGATTTCTGTTGTGTGAGGGAACTCAAAAGCTCTTGAAAACCTTTTCTGTAGTTTCTGCTAAAGATGCAATAAACCAAAGGATTAATTGCTGGGTATGTGTACACCAGAAACAGAGCGCTAAATATCAAATGTCTTGAGCCACAAACCCGATAAGAGCGCCAAATGAATGCTCTGAGAAACAAGTAAATGTTCAGTGGAAGCCATGACACAAGAAATACCACTACCACTGTCACCAGCATGTAAGTTGCATGTCTGTATTTCTTGATTCGTTGCTGTCTTGCTGCGGATGCCAGACGGAGATTTGGTTGCCGGCAATGGAGGGAGACAATTATGGCTGAGTAGAGACTGGTCAAGAGCAAAAATGGTATCATAGTAAAGCAAGCAAGAAAGATAGGATATTCAACCTTTATCGCCTCTGCATTGTCGAATGCTGGTTCCCAGGAAGATAAACAATAAGGAATTGATTATCTTGTGTGTTAGCTTTAACTTGTAGAAATGAATACAAGGATAAACGGTTCCGATAAACCAAGTGAAACCGATGAGTAAGAAACAGGTTCGTTTGTTTTGAATTGGCTGTTTCTTCAGTGGAAAAACAATGCTGAAAAACTTCTCAATGGCGATTAATTCGAGAGTTACAACAGATACTATCAGTGATAGGTCTTCAGCGAATATCAGAAACTTACATGTTGCGGAACCAATCACTCCGTCTACCAGCCACACTCCCCTCTGCAAGTAAATGTCTTTAATTCGAACCGGTATAGCCACTAAAGGCGGCAGCAAGTCCGAGACCGCCATGTTCAGAATGAAGAAGTTTATGACTGTTTGTAGCTTGCGGCTCTTCCAGATGACGGCGATCACCAAGGAATTTCCAACAAGAGCCATGACCAATAACACTGAGTACGTTACAGTTTTGATCACTTTAACGAGAGACGAATCAATGAAAGGATCGCAATCTTCTTGAGGCACAAGTCGAGGGAAATCGGATAGGCTGCCACTTCTGTTTTCCTTTAACATAAATGAGAATGAAAACAAAAATTATGGTACAATTTTGTCGTTATTTTGTTAAACGGGTGTATTTTCAGTTCTATCTGTGTGATTACGAACCGTACCTGCGTCATGTTGGAGTGCACGATGAGTATTTGGCTGATGACGTCCAGCAAAAAGCAGTTTGAATAAATATTTTATGAAGAAGCGTTTCAGAGTTCAGATACAAAAACCAATAATGCAAATTAAGCGATTTGATGCAGTTGCAGGGCAGAAGCATATTTACACTTAGCACCTCCAAATGAAAAGCGGCATAACTACAGAAAGGTTTTTTTTCAGTTTACATTGTTGTGCTAATAGTGCTTGAGAGGATAACTGGTTTTGCTTTATAGTTTCTGATTTATAGATACACGTAATTTAGAAAAAGACAAGAAACAAGCATTTGTTAGTTTAATTTTCGAAACTATAATAGCAATTTTCCTAAGTTTATATTAGAAAACACGTTGAACGCAATATAAAATGCAACCGAAAAGCGTTTTAAATGGATTTTTGAGGTCACCTTACCACACAACTTTAAAACCTTTTAAAGCTTTAGCTATCAACTCATTATAATTGCTGTCATTAAAAAAAAACCACGCCATTTAGACTGCTCTCAAGTTCGACTTTCTTCTTGTGCCAGTGAACACGTGGACCACAACTCTAATTGAGAACGCGGAACAAGCGTTTTTGTTTTGAGACACAGAAAAAAACACCTACAAAAATAAATTTTAGACGCTACTCTGCTTGTCAGTTTCGCAAAGCTGAATATAACATTCAAAGCTAAATAGCATGAATATAGATTTTTATCCCCGTAGACAAATAGAACAATATATTTTGTTGAAAATTACAGGATATGCTGCAATTAACTTCTACAAGATGAAAACGTGAGAAAACTCACCAAACATTTGCAACAAATCAGCGCTGTATTTGACAACACTTTTTAGTGAACCTGTTGATTAAACTTTTCACTGGTCGCGTCTAACGCCCAAAATTGTATACTGGACAGGAACTAAGGTGTTTGACTGCTTTGTTTCGGTTTCTAATGTAAGTCACTCAAGTAAGCCTGGCCAACTTTTCCTTCTGAGGTCAACTAACATGTCAGATCCAGAAAGAAAAGTTTTTTGCAGGTTTGTATTAAAAAACAAACTGGTTTTTCTGCGTCGGCGTGTTAGCTAAAGCACGTGCATGGATAATCAAGATCAAACTTGATTCGGTGTGTTTTCTGCAATATGAGATTATTATTTTTGGTTGTTTAAAGGTAGTGAATAACCCAAAATATGTTCAGTACTCGTTTTTTATATTTTTAATTTTATATTAATGTGTATGGATTCAATAAAATTTGCATTTTCCTATAATCATTCTTTGTCCTTATTCCTTGATATTCTAATAACAAAACACCTTGGTGTTACATTGTGATTAGAAACGCAGTAGTTTTGGAGTAATTTTAAACAAAAACAATCGGAATTAATTAATAAGAAGGTAGTACAATGCTTAAACAATTCAACCGACACTTTTCGAGCGACTTGTGACCAAATAAACGTCTGGTATGAGTCGCCCTCTACTCTGAGAACGAAAGATCCCATTGGATAAAAACACAATATAAATAACCAAAACCTTAAGACTAAAACTGACCAACCGTAAAGAAACACACAATAGCTTAGTGTTAAAAAGTGTAAGTTATTGTTACTGTTATCGTTTATTGACCAATGGAATACTTCGTTCTCAGAGTAGAGCCTTACTGTATGGTATACCGAACCAATTGAAACCAGAATTCCAGCACATGCATGTGGGATTATCAAATAACAAAATAGAAAAGAAAACTTCGTATCATATTTCTTAGCTACCTTTGTGGTGTTCATTCTTGTTTCAGAGACAGTCCTATAGAGGAATAGAGAAAAGTCCTGCGGCTTGGCGTTCTACGTAGAAGTTACGGGATCACATACACCGCACATGTGCCTTCATATGGCTGTTTTGAGAAACAATTCATTACCTACCTTGACTTGCCCACTCTACGGCTATTTGAATTCTGTAATCCCTTGATGCACTTGGCCAACCTCGTCGAGCCTGGGTACGAGGTTGGCACTTGGCTTGCGCTAGCTGTAAGATTTTTTTCCAGGTAACTATTAAAAGAAAAGGGAACATTAAACTTTCGCTGAAAAAATCTGTTTGTAATATTCAATTTCTTTAAAATATTTGTATTTATATTAAAAAAGAAAAAATAATCGCTTTAAAGCGTTTTTACAATTTATAGGTCGAAAAAACTTTGTGGGGTTAACTTGACCCCCCCCCCCCCCTTGGACGTTCAAGTACATTACCTGATAAGCGCCGAGTCTTCGCCATATAAGCAGGTATTGTTAGCTTCTCTCCATGCCAATATTGAACAAATTCTTCAAAACAATAACAACTATTGAGGCAGTTTGACAATATCTCACATTTACATATATGATACAGAAGTTCCGCAAAAGAGCAAAAGATGATTAAATTTTCTATTTATCCACAAACAACATGATCACAATAAGACGGAAGACCGGCTACGTTGTTATTAAACGTGTTTATACAAAGAAAGTTCGTATAGCTTTTAATTCTCCTATAGCAAAAACGTTTTGTTGTTATAAGTATTAAAACCCTTAAACTGGCTCTAAAGCAACCGAAACTTGACGTCGTGAAAAGCATTCTTCGCGTTTTTAACACTTAAAGGGGTATTCCAGTGGCCAAAGTCACTTTTCGAAAATTAACTGAGTCGTCGAAAGCGCTCGGAAAGCGCTCGGAAATCGTTCGGATTTTGGTGCTTGTCATGACAACAGCTAAAAATAGCGCGAGCGGGGGTAATTCTGTATAAGAACTTGTTGCTCGTGTTTCCTTGTTCAGTTACAAACAAAATGGTGCTATTTGGTTCGCTAAAAGCAAAGCAATTGTTTTCATTTTCGAAGATTAGTTTGACAGACCTATATGTAACCTCCAGAGACTTGCAGGACAGAAAACCATACTAGTTTAAACTTCAAGTAAGTTCATGTCGTCTGTGTAGCATGCAGCCACTCGGTTCAACTTCAACTCAAAGAAATCAGTAAGGCTTAACTCTAGGAACACGCTTGTTTTGTTCTTTCTTTCCTTCTTTGTTAATGTTTGCGCTCTTTAACAATAGGGTTTGGGTTACTTATATTGTCTTTTATCCAATGGGAACTTTCGTTCGTAAAGTTAAAGACGACCCAAAGAAATCACTTCATGCATGCATGCTTCATGTATGAATGTTTCAATGTTTATTTCAAATTTATAATTACTTGAAATATTTCTTCATTTCCGTAAACGTACCGATAAAAATCTTGACTCCATTTTTGTTTGCTTTTTGGTGTTTTCTGGTGTGGCTTTTTTGAGTAAAGCCACGATTTCTTCCTTTTTCTTGAATTTCGCAACACATAGGATATGAGCTGAGATCCTAGTTGTGCAGGAGTAAATCAGAAAGATCCGTTGCCGTTATCTAGTGACTTGTGTGTATAATAAAGTATATTAGCACATAGAAACTCGGTGACGTTCGCATTTTAAGCAATCTGATTGGTTCGCTATCTCTGACTAACGGACGTTGTCCACCTCCCGGGAGGTGGATAATAAAACAATGGCCGACGTAAGCTCTCGTTTTGCCGAAGCGACCGAGAACAACGTCTCGCAAATGCAAGATGTTACAATTCCTAACGATACAAAGAAAGTTACGAAATTAGGAATGAAAGGTTTCAGAGATAAACAACGTTTTAACACGCAATTCAAATAATTTGCTCACTTGTCGAGTGTCTTCTGTCCAGATCGCCAAGCTTCGCTGATGCTTCGCTGAACATGCAACAAATGCCCCTCCATGGCTCCATTTCGAAGTCCCATCAAAGTCAACTCAACTTCCATTGAGCAAAATGTCGCCATTCAAGAAAATTTGATTGTTGCTATCTCTCTTTAAAATGGATGTGATTTCCAATACTCCATCAGTAAGCACATGGCAGACATGGCATGGTTTCCGGAGAAAACTTCACAAACTGTTCTTTCAATTTTCAATTCAAGAAAACAACCTGCAACTGCCTTCACGGAACTGCTTCAAGGTATTAATAACTTGACATTTAACAGACATTGTTGAGGATCGCTAATTTTTATGAAGTCTCCAAAGCTCGTTTGTAGAGCCGCCACCTTTTTGCTAACAGTAACTTTCATGCATAACTTGAGCGTGGAAATGAGGCAGCCAACAGTGAGCGCATGTCCGTTACTGTTGATACGTTGGTAGAAGTTAAAAGAGATCAAACTCAAAGATGTTGCTAACTTTTCTTGAATGAGTTGTGTTGACACCGAGTTTGTATATGCTAATACAATTATTCTCTTCAATCTCGGTGAATAGTGGCTTTTAGAATATTCACCTCCATGCTTCGCGTGTCGGTGAATATTCTGCCACTATTCACCTCGATTTCAGAGAATTGTTAATTGTTGTTTATTCGGCCTTCTATAACAGTGAAAACACACAGCTGATCACTTTGAGGAGTTAATGTTTAATAAAATGCCATGTTGACAACTTCAGTCTGTTAGTTTTATTTTTGTTGTCGCTCTGCCAGCCTCGGTCCTTTCTCACACTCGTGCTTGTCAAAATCATTCGAAAACGCTTTTTGGAGATAGGATAAATTGAAGGGTTTTGATTCAGGCCTTATTAAAATGGCTTTCAGTTTATCACGTGGTCCCTTCGCCTTGTCATTTATTTTTGTGATAGTCTCGGTCAGGTGGTTTCTCGAATACTTACATTTTTAGGTTTATCTGTTCGAACTCAGCGTCGTGTATGACTTCCAACTTATGTAATAATGACCTAACTTGAGCTTTAACCTACTTTGGCTTTTCACAGTTTCACGAAATCGCTGATACACCGAGAAGCAAAACTTTTTAATAAAACATTGGTCGCTGTGTTTATCTTTAGTACTGTGCAATTTGAAAACTGAGGGAATACCTCTTTTCGGTAATATCAACAACTTGCCTTACACACTTTTTTCTTTATAAGAACAAACTTTGTAAGAACACCCAGGCTGAGATTTGCCCAAAAATTAAGAACAAGCTAAGAACAATCACCAAGCTAAAATTTTGATCAGAAAATTTTAACAAAGTTTATTTAATTCTTGGACACAGAATGAGATGAAAATATATAAGAGATCTGTTGGAATTACTGGCTGGGTCATCGAGCGCTGGAAGAGTGATAAGCAAGCTGGTGACGTTCGCAGACAATGTATAGACAGTGTCAAACTTTTTCGCATTAGTGCAGCAGTATGAAATAATAACAAACATGTATTACTTACCGTCGTTTTGTTGTTCCGAGTGGAATTACCAGAAAATAAGAACAATTTAAGAACAGTTTGAGGCTGAAATCGCCAAAAATTTAACGGAACAGCCCAGGCTGAGCCGAAAGTTACTGGTTCTTATAAAAAGAGCGTGTATTAACTACAAATACGATTTTAATTTGAAGCCAAGTCATATTAAAAGTTAATGAAATGATTTTATATCTGTACAAAGGACAGTGATCGCGTTAAAACAAATAGGGTGACATTCTTAACAACACAACATGACAGAAACAGAGCTGCATCCTATAAATTAATATACTGTAATTTATTCTGGAAGGCATACTGTGATAAGCGCAGCCGCTCTCAGAGGAGAAATGTCAAACATTATCCTGGCTTCTAATATTCTTTCATAAGGAAATCTTTTTAGGTTTGGTAGGAAGGGCAAGGAAAGGTTGATGCTGCAATGGTACGTATGGTTCACTGACAACGGAGCTTTTCGTTTATCATTTGTGAAGCCTTACTGAACGTTTTGGTACAGTCACTTCTACTCGCATTGGTTTTCGCAGTTGTGACAAAACAAGTAATAAGTTTCCTTAGTTGAAGCGAAAATACAGGCAGAAAGCTTGAAATTATATTTTGTCCCTAAAATCAAGCTAAAACTTGGGAAATTTTTAGCTGGACTCTATCACACAAGCGAGAACATGGGAGAAACTAAACCTACAGAAACTGTTTTTACAGCTATGGGAGAACTCTTCTTGACATAAAGCTCTTTTTTGCGATAAACTCTTGTGCCAAAGTTGTTTGTCTATCAGTTCAAGGCTTTTTTACCCTTGATACTTTAGAAACGGGTTTTCTGTTATAGACTCATCAGTTAAAAGTCTTATCTGATATAAAGGAAACACAATCTCGAAAACCAAGACTTTTAAAACCAAAACGCCAGTTTTATAAATAATAAGTGTTTTTAGATTAGAAAAAATAAATAAATAAATAGTAAGTTAATTTCAAGTCCACCACGTTTTAATTATTAATAGTTTTCACTTCACCAGCCCTTGGGGTATAAAAAACGCTTTCTTCTACATTCAGCCTTTTGCAATTCTTGTAGCAATTTTTAATGCTGAAGTGTGCTTGATTTGTTAATATTTGTTGCTAGTTTATTGATACTTCTGTGACGGACTACGATTTCGAAGAGTGCATAATTTAAATTCAGTAGCACAGTCAGACTTTTGAGTTTACTGAAAAATTGTGTGTTACTCTCTCTGCGACCAGGTAACGAAACAAGAGAGCACAGACAATTGAAACGGAGGGAGGCTTTTTCATGTATGATCCCCCAGTTTCAAAAAGAAAACCTAACCAGTACAAAAAATTCACGCAAAGCTCCACATTATTAGAATGCTACGAATATGGTAAGAACGATTACAGCGCTGAACGAATTGGCAAGATAGCCCCACGATACGCTGGTAGTTCAGTGACAATTCTGTTAAAATATTGCCGTATGTTATTGATATGTCGCCGTTTATTTTAGATAAAAAAAGTTTGCGGATTTCAATTTTACAAACAGAAAATTTTCATGGAACAATCGTGAAACTCTTACCTGTTACAAATTGTAGTTATTGGCAATACTAGAACTACCATGATGTACAGGGCAGAAAGTTGCCCCAACTCGCAATACACGCCGTTCTATAATTCCTTACTCGAACTGCTGAAGGAAAAGGTTCAAACTTGCCCTCTCCGAAGCCGAAGGCAAAACAGATTATACAAATTTAAATTAAAAAAGAATATAACTAGAAGTAACCAAGGGTTAGGGGAGTGCTGCGAGCCGCTATATGCAACGAAGTAATGTATGAGTCAAATCCAAGGGTGCACATGCTTTCCCCCCCTCCCCCCTTGGGCTGGTCGTCGAGAGATGGGAGAGCGCGCGAAAACTGGGGCGAGGACAAAAAGCGAGTGGGGAGGGGTATGGAGAGGAAGGGAGATAAAATATCCTTCCGGAGGAAAAGTGGGGGCTGCTCGCAGTCTAGACTGCAATTGCCTGGATAACAAAGGTTCTCCGCTGAAGTAATTTTTTTGCATAGATATTGGTCAATATGTACTCCCAAGGAGTGTCGATCATCTGTATGGTCGACCCTCTTGACTCGTTTATAATCTATGTATGCTTGAATTTCATAATCAAAGTAACTGTCAGTATGCAGTTACTGCTGAAAGCCTATCACGGATCAAACTAGCCTTGTGGGACCTGGATTATTTTATTTTACTTTATTTAGAAATTTCCATCCAGTTCAGAACAAACATGTTAAACTCTAATTAACTTGAGGAAAGTTTCTGTCACATTTATGTTAACCAACTTCCAAGCATTTGTAGCCGCATCTTAGTTATTTTTGTAGGTTTATAAGGCTTAAAATTTCTAATAAAATGTGTATTCAAATAAAACGCAGGATTCAATATAGAAATTGGTGTGGCTGTCCAAATGTAGGTCTAGTTTAAGCAGTCACTCATGTAGCAAAACTGTTTTGGTTCCAATGCAGGTAAACAAAAGTGTTGACATTCTCCATGCCCACGTCTCGGGTAGTCCAGTCTGCGACACCCTGTTGGAATCAAACTTCGTCAAGGTGATCAAGACTATTGCTTACTCGATGTTGTTGATTCTCGCTGTCCTTGGAAACTCTCTGGTTGTTGCAGTTATAAGGAGAAACCGCAGGCTACAAACTGCAATTAACCTGTTCATTTTCAACATGGCCGTCTCAGATATGCTAACATTGTTCTTTTCATTGCCACGACGACTCCAAAGAATTTATTTACCAAAGGGTGAGTGGCTGGTGGAGGGAGTATTCGGTACTGTGACTTGCAAGATCTCACCTTTTGCCGAAGATACGATGATAATTGTGTCTGTTACAACGCTTCAAATCATAGCTATTGAACGGTTTTATGCCGTTGTATATCCAATGAAAAGACAGCCAATCGAGAGCAAGAAAAAATGCGTCATTCTCATCGCTATCACTTGGATAGTCTCAGCCTTGTATCCTGCCAAATATTTGTTCACGAATGAAATTTCTTACAAAGGTACAACACCCTACTGTGTGTATTATCCGGTGGCGAATGTTTTTGAGCTCGTCGTGCTTGCAAGTATTACGATCCTCCCACTTGTGATGCTCTGCAGTCTGAACTCGGCCATAATACTTTCCCTGCAGCGCCAGAAAGCAAATCTTCACCTGGCCTCAGACGAGAGGAGGAGGAGAACGAAAGAAAACTGCCGAGTTACTTACATGTTAGTCACAGTGGTTGTCGTGTTCTTCGTGTCATGGATACCTTTCACCGTCTATTCGTTTCTGAATGTCCTTGTCTGGGGATCTTGGGAGCTGTGCGATGTATCGTACGAATTCCGACAACTCATATTTATTGGTGACTTTTTAACATTTGTCTACACAGCCATAAATCCGTTAATTTACTACGTATTCAATGAAAACTATAGAACAGGTTTCCAGGAGTTACTATGCTGCCGCACGACAAACGGCTCGTGTTGTACAAATCACATTTCGCCATCAGAGGGTGAAAGTCATATTAAATACTCAACTCATACACCGCACAATGTTGTGCTTTTGTCCTTTCGACCTCTTGAAACAGAGGTTTCAAGGCTCAGCTAGCTACTTGTAAGTAGTGGGGTTAACGGAGTGTATTTCCATAAATCACCTGATAATAAAAGCGTACTTGATATCAAATTGTAAAATAGTAATCACTTCATCGAAAGCATTTATTATTTGAAAAGTTTTATATTATGTTTATACAAACTTTAACAGTTTTGAGAAAGTTAAACCGTATCAATTGGTACAGTAAAACGAACTTTTATTTTAAAGCTTATAGACTGATTATTAAATATTAGTTTTTATAAGCATGAAAAAGATAAATCAATCTTGAAAGGCAAGCAAACTCGCTGATGAGTTTTTATCTTTGAAAGTATCTTAAAAGCATTGTTGGTAGACTCTGTAGATCCAAAATTAAGTAAACTATTGTTGGTTTCTTCCGTAACAGTAAAAAAGTAATAAACATTGTTAGTATATACACAGCTGGTCTCTTTGAGCAGTTGATGTTTAATCAAATGTCTTGATGACGACTTCAGTCTGTTAGTTTAAAATTTTTAAGCCTCGATAAACCCTGAAAACGGCCCTTTCTCTCTCTCTCGTTTGCTTCTCAAAATCTTGTGAAAACTTTTGAGAATACTTTAATGCAACGCTTTTAAGAAGGAATCATTTCAGAGATAAACTGAAGTATTTGACTCAAGCCTTATAAAAGCTGTTTTCAGTTCATCACCCCTTGTTATTTATTGCTGTGAAAGTCTTGGTCACGTGGTTTACTCAAATATTTACATTTTCATCGTGAACTCAGCGTCATGTTTGACTTCCAACTTAATTTAAGTGGTTTAAATACGAAGTGATGAGAGACTCACTTTAAAACGCCGAATGACTGAACGCAATGTTCAACTTTGCTTCTCTCAACTCCTGCCTGTGTTTGCTTGAGCTTGGTTGTTGTTTTGTTTTTGTATTTTTTGTATTATCTGATAAGAATCAAATTCAGTTTACCAAGAAATCTGGTTTTCTTGCTTGCTAATCATTTTACAATTATCCTTGGTAGCGCCAGCACCAATCTTTTAAACAAAAAACAACTTGAGAGATTGAGGAGCCGCGGAATTAAGGTGTGCGTCTTAACAGAACTAGCCAAGGAATAATATGAGCTCTTGTCTATGACCATTGGGAAACACAATGTCATTGATTGGAAATCTCGTCCAATCATGCCCTCAAAAGTTAGTTATTTTAAAAAATATTGCGACAAAGAAAAATGAATACAGAAAAGTTTTTTAGTAGTGAAAATAGTAGTAGTAGTAGTAATAGTAGTAGTAGTAGTAGTAGTAGTAGTAATAATAATAATAATAGAAGCAGTAGTAGTATTAATAGTAAGAGTAGTAGTAGTAGTAGTAATAGTAGTAAGAGTGGAAGTAGTAATAGTTTTAGTAGTGATGTTGTTTTCAGTAAGAATACAAGCTAGCGTTTTCTATAACTAAGTTTATGGAGTAAGTTTACATTTGTACTACATGTAGCAGCAAAAGTAGGCAGGGTTTGCTATTTGGATAAAATTACTACTACACGAATCAAACAGCAATAAAGTATTGTATTACTTTTGCATTGTATTGTATTATATTGTACTGTGTTGTGCACGTTTTGTAGTACATCTGTGCCGTGTTTATGTATAATTTCGCTAACTCTGTTGTCGATTTGGATTGTTTTTCGTCTTGCTGTTTCCTCCGTTTCTGGACACAGTTAAGCCGGTTAAAAATCATTCCTTTAAGATTTAAAGTAATCCAAAGAACAGTAAACTTAAGCCTCATTTACATTCTTGTCAGCCGGCAAAACTTTCGCTTCATTTTTGTCCGTCCGCCAACAGAAATGGCTGACAGGATCTTTCCGTTCAATATGGCGATATATTAACACAGTACACGTCATATTAAGCCAATCAAAACGCCAGAAAAACCCATATTAAACAGAAAATGGCGTATTGTATTGTATTGTGTTGTAGTCTGCATAGAATCGTAGGATCTTTGGCTCACCTTAAAATCCTTTAGGAGATGTCATGGAAGAAGACGAAAAGAAGCCATGGAAAAGAAGCCATGGAAGAAGACGAAACAAAATGAGCAGGTCCAAGATTACGCTTGAAAACCTTTATAGTGTTTTTGACAAAGAACA
>JAOBRG010041897.1:0-12941 GCA_027574985.1 Umimayanthus nakama | reverse complement strand
CATGCAGGAGCGAACAGTATCGGTTCTTAGCTGGTATACAATTGCAAATAATGACCAGTATATCTTTTGAAAATAAAAATACTCAGACAAGATATATAAATGGCAAGATCTTTACAACTGGAGGTGCGTGAAAGTAACTGTTTAAAAGCTGCAGTAATTCGTAAAGGCGAGAGCGAGGATGTATTAAACTTCACTGAACAAAAATAATCGTTTTGTCATAAATGACAAACTGCTTCGTCGTTGTCTCTTAACTTTGTTTGACGTGTCTGCAATTTTATACGGACCCTTTTGTGCCTGTTGTATTTCTTTTTAAGTTTAGTTTTGAAATTGAAGTAAGCTGTATAGCAATCTTTAATAGCGCAGCTAAAATTGATCAAATGTTGTCATTTTTTTAGAATTGGTAGAAAAGGTAAATAAACAAAAATGTAAAAAACCCGTTTAGTTGGAATCAAGCTTATATTTATAATGTGAATATATTCCAGCGAAAGGCGTTTTGTTTGGAGCATTTTAGATGTTTGAATGTTTGTAGTAATCAAGTTATTTTCAAGAAATGATAAGCACATAAAGTATAATTAATGAAAGCTTTTAAAATAAAAATCGACTCAGTTTTGTGCCTCAAAATGGAAATTCGCTCTAAGTTCGTTTCGGCATGAAATAAGATGTGTGAAGGACAGCAGGACAGTATGCAAATAGAACCTTACATTTGAATTTTATCAATAAATATTAGTTCATTAGTGTCACCATATTCAAGTTTTTCAACAAAATTTTCTTTCGGCAAAAGTCGCTGCTGTTTAAGTCTCATGCCTATTATTTCAAAACAATGGCGTTTCATTTACACCGTCTGTGCCAGTCAAATGTCTAGTCTCTAGATTTCGCTCCGGGTTGCACTCAACAGTTCCAGTAAAAAACCCAGGAAAGTATGAAAAAGTAAGATCACAAGAGAAAAACATCGCTGAACAGAGCACGTTAATTAGTTGTATAATCTGAATAAAATGTTTATAAAAACGTCAACGGGCTCAGTTCAAGCTGCCACATTCTTAAAAGAAAATGTCAAGAACATACTGGCGCCCGAGAGACAATAATTTAAGAACTTAATGAAATTTTTCAGTTTTTGTAAGAACGCCTAATATTTTGCAGTGAGGCTGAATGTTCGTACATGTTTTGAGAAGTTCATCCTCAAATGTTCTTAAGCGTTCTTAATCACAACTGTGAGCGTTTGATGAATGTATTTGGGATTTTTTTCAAACCAATCGGATGCAAAAACACGCTTTATTAATATTTTGCCGCCACTCTGGCAAATACAAAAAAAAAAAGATTTTTATTAAAACAAAGTTGTATATGCACAATACTATAGGCGGTATTGCACTGACGAACAAAAGCCAAGAGACAAATTATTTCCATGATTTTGTGCAGTAGCATACAGATAAACGTTCTTCGCCATTTCTCTTTTAACAAAGATTATATACATCAACCTTTGAGTTTCAGTTAAAAATAAAGGAAGTATTGCTTCAATATTTATATCACTAATATTACGAGATACTATATACAATCACGGCACTTCGGTAAATACTTTCCTTGGTATTAATGACACAAATTATCATTATTTTCAAATTCGTTGGTTTAGATCAAACCGGTTTAAGAAGTCTTGCCTTTCTAACATACGACAAAATCAGCATTTGAAGCACGACAGCAGCGCGCTAAGTAAATATTGGCAAAATATATTTCTTTTCTTTTTTTGGCATTATCCATGTAACGTTACAAGCTGAGAATTTTGCGGACATTACAAAAACGATTTCGATAAACGAAATAAAGCTTATCTTGTAGTCCTTTATCTTGTAGTCAAGTTTAGATGCGGACATCAAAACTTCAGTATACATGTATGTTAATGTATGTTGGCAAAAATAGTACCTATAAAATGTTAATTTTTTAAGCGAACCCAGCAGTTTACTTGAAAATAAGACAGCTCTCCACACTTTTTTTCTCTCTATATAAGAACCCTTTAAATAAGAACTTGAGGCTGAAAAGCGACAAAAATCTAAGAACATGCTAAGAGCATTCTATGGCCGAAGATCGAGGGAAGGCAAAGAAAATTTATTTTGGACACTGGACAAAATCATCGAAGTAGTTTTTTTAAAGCAATCAGATCGTGCAACATTGCGCATCCGTAGCGTTGAGCATATGTAACTTCCTTTTTAAGACAATCCATTTTCTTTTACTATTATTATTGTTTCTTTCTTGCCGTTCAGGGGAGTCCGTTTACATGTATGCTTCGGGTTGGTTTGAGCGGCTGGAAATTAACAATGTACACCCAATACTGATTAACAAAAAATGTCTTTTAAAAAGCACATTTTAAGAGCATTTGAGGCTGATATTAAAAGCATTCAGCCTTGGCCCAAAGTTCAGTCGATCTTATAAAAATAAGAGTGTATTTGCACGTTGCTTTTTGGCTGTCGTCCTTCGTGTATGCAACACTCTGTCTTTAGTGACCAGTAAGGCCGCCATGTACGGCTCAACACTCTTTTCACATCAGATCCTATTCATAAAAACGTCAAGCTCCAAAAATGTCAACATTTATTAAGAACAAATCTTAGACATAAAAAAGGCTGAGACTAAGAAATGAAAGTTTGTCTTTTTAAGTTTTGAAAATGGAACTTAGAACAGCTAGTAAATATCGCGAAATATCGGTGCAATCTCACTTCTGCTTTTTGTAAGCGTCTTGATATGTATTTTGGTGTATATCAACTTATTTAGACGTTTAGAACATTCATGCATATAAATATTGGTACAAACGCGTTTCAAATAGTTATCAAGGATAATTTAAAAGAGTCAATTGAGGGGGGGGGGATTTTGGTCATGATTATGGGATTTTGAGAGGATATTTAAAAAGGAAAAAAAATGTTTTGAAATAGAACATGAAAGACACTGCCCCCTACAGAGCAAGTGCCACTCCTCGGATAGCATACGTTATCCCATTAAATATTAACTCCAAAACTTGATATTAAACTTATCTAAAATTTAAAAGATCAAAAAACCTTTAAAATTAAAGACAGACACCCGGTGGTGAGCAAGTGCCTCTCCTCGGATAGCATACGTTATCCCATTAAATATTAATTTCAAAACTTGATTTAAAACTTTTCTAAAATTTAAAAGGACAAAAAACCTTTAAAAGTGCCACTCCTCGGATAGCAAACGAGCTGCCGTTCGTTTGATACTTAACGTTAAACTTATCTAAAATCAATGAGAACGAAAAACCCCTTTAAAATTGACAAACTGCCCTCCACATCGTTTTTCGTTCCAAGGTATTTGCAAAAACTTTCAAAGTATTTGCGAATCTTTATCAACAACGTACTGTGTCGCTATGATTCAAACTTGTAGTTTTATAAATTGCAACTTAGATACCGGCAATTATGATGTAGTAAAGCCAGAAAACTCGACTCTAGGTGTTGCTCGCCCTTAATAATACTAAGATCCTGAAAATTAAACGTTCGGCCTCAGCCCAGGAAATAACTTGATGATGATGATGATCTTTATTGAGGAAACTTTTTCACAAAGTGGTCTTCAAAAAAGACCTCTATGCTAAAAATTAAGTTATCTGAAATGATGAAACATAAAACTACAATAACTACCATTAAGAATATCTATATTACAGTAAAAAGTATTAAATATTTACAATAGAAATCTAGCTAAAATTGGAAACATTACGTTTAAAAAGAATAAGATTTCTTGAATTTTTACATTCCAAAGATAAAGAATTAAAATCATTTACAGCATGAAATTCAGTCCTTTCCTGTCCCCAGTTTGTTTTGGCGCGGGGCAGCCGGCTTTAGTTTTGGCTTGTTCCTGGTGTTATGTTTGTGTTCGTCTTACAGAAATGAAAAGTGCATGTTTAATTACTGTTACTTTCTCAAAGATCATTTGTCAGTTATCTCAGTTTTTAAAGTAACTTATATATTATCGTCAAATTCTGGTCATTTATGTATATTTGCCGGCTCTGTACCGAACACGTAAAAACCTTCTCTAATATCAATATTTCTTTGAAGACGTTTGCGTGTGTGAATAAATAAGTAGTGAGTAAGTGAATTCACTTACTCACTCACTCACTCACTCACTCACTTACTAACTCACGCACACATTCACTCACTTACTTACTAACTTACTTACTTACTTACTCACGCAGTCACTCACTCACTCCCTCACTCACTCACTCACTCGCTCGCTCACTCACTCACTCACTCACTCACTCATTCACTCACTCACTCACTCACTCACTCACTTGCTCGCTCACTCACTCGCTCACTCAATCACTCACTAACTTACTCACTCACTCCCTCACTCACTCACTCACTCGCTCACTCACTCACTCGCTCACTCACTCACTCGCTCACTCACTCACTCACTCATTCAGTCACTCACTCACTCATTCACTCATTCACTCACTCACTCACTCACTCGCTCACTCACTCACTCATTCACTCACTCACTCACTCACTCACTCACTCATTTGCTAACTTTTTTTTAAAAAAAAGTCTAACTTCAGCCCCAAGAACAAACGTTTAGGTTCATCCACTTTTTCCGTTTAATTGTCAACAATTCAAAAATTTGCAAAATAAGAGAAACTATTAAGAGAAGTAACAACAGTAAATATTTGAGAGCAAAGCCATTAGCTACTTATGCTGTAGTGTTATCTTCAACCATTCACCGTCAAGTGGAACTACTGCGAACTCCTTCTTCAGTCAACTTTTAACAAAACCATCAAAACAGCTCTAACATTTATATTTGAGATGGTTTTATAAACAATCAGCTGGGTTATTTTTGCGTTATTAGAATTAAGCCTTAAACTGGCCGGGGGGGGGTTCGTTGAACCCCACTCCTTGAATTTTTGTGATTTTAAGTATTTGCCCCTTGACCAATTGCCAAACGCTTTTGCATAGCCGTTCTTCGATGATGAACACATCTTTTGACACTAATTTGATGACGTCATCATACTAATTGCATCATATTAATACATACCTTTGATGACGTCATCATACTAATTGCCCGAATTCAGAGCTTGCTGTTAAACTTTCGATTTTGGAATAAAAATGATTAAAAACTCGCAGTTATTCATATTTTTCTACTTATTTCGTAGTTTTGGTATTTGGTTGTTTTCTTGCTATTTCCAATAAAACTTCAGTTAATTTTAAGCAAAATCTCAAAAATCGAAAATCCAAGATGCCAGCCCGGCATTGGCGGCCATCTTGACTTTGTGTTTTAGTTACCATGGCAGCGGCTAATTAAGTGATGATTGTTACTATGCAAATTAATTAGTGGGTCATACACTACACATCAAGCTTTTTAACCGTTTCAAAAATCTTGGGGGGGGGGGGGGGGGCGGTTAAACGCCTTGCCTGTGCATGTGTGGCAAAATAGCCTGCCTGTTTATATATTAAGGGTTAAACGCTATGCACTTCAGAACTTAACAGAGCTTTTCTTGCCACGATGGACACTAGCAAGACTTCTTTTATGGTTAAAAACGCAATATTAAAAACCTGTTCTGAAAATTCTTTCAGCTTTATGTTCTCTCTGAGCGACCACATTTATTTTAAGCAGACTGAGTACTGTGCAGGAAAACGTGAATCGGCTAACGGCAGAGATGGTCTTCAAGCTAAATTTTCCAATCGACTAAACTGCATAGGCATCAGCAGTCTATTTCTCCTACAAAACTTCTTGTTTCGATTCTTTAAAGAAGATAGAGAATGTAAAGCAGCCTAAGCAAGCGTCATTGCAAAGAAATCCATGTCTTATTTCTATTCCTGCCGTAAAATTTTGTGTTAGTGTCCTTTTTCTCTGCTATAAAGACGATCCAAAACGACGGTAAAAGGGAAAAAGTGTATTGTTACAGGAAAAAAGTATGGCATGTGCATTATTTTATCATGATCAAAACCAGTTTACCATTTTGATAAGTTTAACTTTAACCCTCACTAGATTTTACTACGAGATTACCGGTTTATCTATGACTAAAATGACAATTCTAACTGATTAATATTTAGCTTGGGGCAAGTTAATACATATTGACCTGAATTCAATGCAGATCACGTTCAATATGCTACGACAAAATGCTTCGCACTCAACCGACAACGGCGAATTAAAAAATTATGTCAAAGACCTGCCACTGTTTTATTACCATGCTTGCTGCCAACAGTAAGTCGATTCTCTTAAAAGCTATGCTATTTACACTTTTTTTAAAAGCCATTTCTGCAAAGCAATTAGCCTGAAAAAATCACAAATTTTAAGAACATGCATGCCGTAACCGCAGAAAATTTGTTTTACATACTGAACTCAATAGAGACAATTTGTTGTTAAACTTGAAAATAATACCTAATGCTTTGGAAACGTGCACGCCTGATTGCTATTCCGAATGTGGATAAACACTTTTATGCATATATACAGCTGTGTTCAGCGAGGATTGCTAATTGATAGTTAAATTTGCTGCAGTTACAAATTATTTAATTTCCACTTTGGATTGGCATGTGTGAACTTTCACGGTCTCAGCCGCCATCTTAGCGGATAGACAGTGTGGCTCAAAATAAGAGAGTTTGTAAGGAAATTCGGCGCCAAATATCTTCAATAACACTCTAGTTTCAAAAAAGATAACTCAATTTGTTACTAGACGTTTTCGTATGTGGCTACATGCCTTAAATTTGGGCATTCAGTTTCTCTTTCGCAACATAAAACTTTTCAATTCACAACTTTTTTTTAAAAAAAAGTGTGTTGTTTAAGATATTTGATGCCGAACTTCCAAACAAACACACTTATTTTGAACCACTTTGCCTACCCGCCAGAATGGCGTCCGAAACCGTGAAAAGACCTATTATATATGACAATACATATGTTTCTGTCCTAATAGTCGCTAAAATTGATAAAAAAAAAATGGGTAAAAGGCTAAAAGTTTGATAAAAAGTTAAAAATCCAAACGTTATCGACTAAAACGTCATCATCAGGGAAACGTCTGTTTCTCATCCTAAAAATGGGTGTTACTAAAACGAGGAACTGGGAACGGAGAACGGAGAACGAGGAACTGGGAACGGGGAACGGGGAACAGAAAAACGGGGAACGGAGAGTCTGGGAACCAACATCCCTAATGAAGTATCCGAGTTTTGATACAAGAATACATTAAACAAGAATAAACATCTTGCCATAAAATTGTAAGTAGAAAGTCACCTGCTTCTCCAATCGAAAAATCCAACGCGGTACATTTCATTTTACTGTTGTTTTTTCCATCAATATAGTTTTTTGGATACGGTGGCCGAGGGGTTTAAGGAGCGTAAGTTTAACACAGTTGCCAGTTGAGTGAGTTGTTGGTTCACATCCAGCACTCAACACTCAACTTTTTTTCAGTTTTTTATTTTCATTGTAGTTCTTTTGGTATTCTCTTTTTTACTTTCTTCAGTTTCATTTTTTTCTTTTTCTTTCTCTGATTTTCTTATCAAAACTCGGATATTTCAATAATGCATAAAAATGCACAAATTTATATGTATGTACAAGATTTTGGCGCCAAAGGCAAACATTGCTAAGAGTCAAAGTCTGACAATTCGGGGCCTGACATCATCGAAAAGTTCTGGCAGGAATGCTTTTTGAATTTTGGGATGTTTTTGGTAATCTGTCACCTGTGGTCACTTTGTTTAAAGACAGATCTGTAAAAAAAGTAAAAGAAAATACTCATTTTGGTCCAGCTGACGATTCGAGTAGAACATTTAAAAAAATAAAACTCCGACCAAGAAAGAATCTGTTTCATCTGATTCTCCGGGCCGAACTTCTCTCGCGGCATCTGATGACTGATAGTGATTCGATGTTTATATAAATACTCAGCTGTGGGCAAAAGCAAGAAGTACACATATCCTGTTTTGCTAGCTGAAAAGAACAATTTTGGTAATATTTTATATTTCGCTAAAAATAAACGGAGTATAAAATATTCCTGTTTTTGCCGTTTCTTTGTTTTGTAACGCCCCAAGCGACGCCGTCTTGAAATGTCATTCCAATTTTTTTTTGTTCCAGACCTCCTCCAAGCTATTCTAGGACGTTGGTACCCAGACTCCCTGTTCCCCGTTTTTCTGTTCCCCGTTCCCTGTTTTAGTAACACCCTCCTAAAAATAATAATAACATTAATAACCTATTAAGAACTTCCAAACTCAGCCCTCAATTAGACGTTCTTAAGCAAGTGTGTGTAAATGCCCTTTTACTGCTATACCAGAAACTTTTCTTAAAAGTCCAAATAATATTTTTACGTTAATACTCCTTATGCTTGAGAACATTTTAAGAACATCTGATGCTAGAATCCTCAAAACATTTCAAAATATTCAAGCTAAGCCTAAAAATTAGACGTTATTTCAAAAAAAGTATATCTCAATTCACCTTCATTACTCATTTCTTGGTGCGATCTTGTTTGTGAGAGAAAAGTTAGGATTTTAGGCCCTGGACAGTTCTTCGTATCCGAGTTGGACCAAATTCCTGCAATGCCCGACCTTTCCCGCTCACAGACAACCTTGCCAGCTCCGCGGGTTATCACAAATAGGAAACTAAAGCTGTTTAAAAAAGAGAACAATTTTTCTGAGAGACATTTACACAATGAAAGATTGAAGAAAATTAGATAAAGTTTTTCTCTCATATATTTGTTACTATTACTATTACTTCTTCGATTTTGATGCAGTCTTCTGGACTTTTCAGCCGGATGGAAGACGACAACCAAAAAGAGCTAAGACTGTACGTGTGACCGAGAGATAATTTGCAGAAACCAATCAAGCGAGCAGCACCCATTTAAAAGCACAGCCCGTAAAACTAATCATAAAGGTAGTAATTCTATGATTGGAGAACTCGAGAGCTGTTATCCATTGGAACAGTTGTAATAGTTTAATATTCGAAGACAACTTCTCAGAAAGTACACTGAACAAGAACTGGATGAGCTTTTTCTATTTTTCTCTTACATACACTTATATATTCTTCTACTGTAATTCAGTACTTCTTCGTTTTTGATGGAAATCTTCAATACGTGTGAGTCGGTGGCAGGTCGGAAGACGGTAAACAGAAAGAAGAATTGGGGAAAGTCCAACGCTGTAGAAGGGTTTGTGACCGTGTGACCAGAAGACAACTTGCAGAAACTGATTAAGCGAACCAGCAATTTAAAACAGCACCCCTTTAAAAGCACAACTCGTAAAACTCATTCACGCACAGGTAATTTTTCCGTTAGAGAACTATTAACCAACGGAACAGCTTGCCAAAAACTCTTTATTCTCAGGCTTTAGCGCTGACGCATTTATGGGCCTGACAAAGGCCTGACTATCGGCTTAAGTTTTTGTTAATTCACCCACCGCTGACCAGCCAGCCAAGAAGTAACGTAGCAACGAGAGGTGCAGAAATACTGTCGCTTTGAAATACAACAAGACCTTCATATTTATCTCCTCAGTTAGGGTGCGTTCGATTGACCCTATTCTGTCTATTCCGGAATAACAATAAAACTTCAAAATTCTCTCCTGATTCGCAGAACAATCAAATATCTAGTTAAAAGTAACGAATGAAGCGAGAGATATAACTCAGTTGTGTTTTCTCTCAGATTTTTAGGAAATGTGGCTAATAAGATTCAACAAAAATTTTTATTGTTTATTCCTATTCCAGATTCGAGTCAATGGAACGCACCCTAATTGAAACGAGGGCAAATGAAACGAGGTTATCCCGTATATTTAGATATCTCTTCCGGAGGACTGACGTGAAAATCTGCAGGATTTTTTATTTGAACTTCTACAGATATAAGATAAGAATATCCAAAAGGGGCCTGTACTTTAAATAATTTCAATACAGATTGCATTTCTACGAACATTGAGTACTGTACTTACATAATTTACGCGTTTTACTTAATTTAAAATAAAAGAAGTTGCAATGACAAAAGTAATTCTAATATTATTTATGTTTTGTATTTAAGCAAAGAGGAAGAAAGTTTCTGCTTAGCGGGAAAAAACTACGATGACATTCGTGTCAACTGATAAGGATCAGTCAGAGTGTAGCGGATATTCATTATTGCGAAGCTAATAAAAAAAATACAGTATTTTAACTTAATTTATTTTTAAATGCAGGTATCGCACAAAAGTTACTCCACGCCTGACGCTCTTTTTCATCATCTTCTGCTGGGTGCACTCTATCTTCTGGGCTTCTGGCCCACTCTTCAACTGGGGCGCGGTCATGTACGACACTAACACGAACACGTGCCGACCCAACTGGGCGGCCGGGGGTGTTTCCGCCAAGATCTACGCACTGGGACTAGTTGTGTTCGGATTTACCATCCCGGTGCTAATCATGGTTTTCTGTTACGTGCGCATATTCATGGTAGCTGGTAAACACATCAAGCGAATCCGGAAAGATAACCAGAGTTCCGTAGCATCACAATACGATGGGCGCGAAGCAGCCTGTCGTGAAACCGTTGAGCTGAAAGCTCACAAAACAATTCTCTTAATTATCGGTGCTTTTGTCGTGTGCTGGTCACTTTACACGGTTACTACATCGTGGAAACTGCTGACGAGGAAATCCTCAGCACCGTATCGCGTCTCCAATGCAGGCCTGACTTTAGCCTTATTGAACAGTGGCGTTAACCCTGCTATCTACTCACTGAGAGATCGACGTTTCCGTAAAGGTTTTGTCAAAGTGTTTCTTATCTTGCTGCGGAAACTCGAGCAAGACGAGCTGAGAGTTCGAGGAAGTTCCCGGATAAGGATGATGTTGGAACAACATCGCGGAGCCAGTACCAGCAATGAGCTCTGACGATGGAGATGATCACAAGTTTCATAAAATGCGATGTATGTAACAGGCACGTTCATTGGCTGTTTGTTCAGTATAAACAGACGTAACAAACGTAAAAATTGTGGGCGTGTCAGAAGTGCAGGTCAGTAGGTTGGACTTCAGAGAGCACGAGACGCATTGGACGGACTTGAAGCAGTTGTTAAAATGAGATATTTCGAGGGATTCACGAGAGCTTGCGGCTAAGTGGTTGCCTTGACGGACAACTCAAGATATTGAAACGTTACAGCTCAATTATATGACTGGAATCACCTTTAATCGAACAGATCTGAATTGCAAAGTAAAACTGTAATACCAAATGATCATTACTAGAAATCGGTATATTATAACTATCTTATAAAGTATTTCTGAAGTACACTTCAAGGGAACACAATTACGTAAACCCAAAAAACACTGCCAAAATATATCGCGAGTTAAAAATTTAACTCTGGGTAAGCGCATTCTCTCTTTCGAACAACCGGGCCCGAAGAGAAAGGCAGTTTCAAATAACCTATTCTCAGTTGTTGTAAGTGCACGAGTTAGCTCTAACCTGCAGGGTTAAAAACTTTGACTCGTGACTGGTTTAATTATTGCGTTATAAAGCCGGATTGATTTGGGCAGTCGTCTCGCGTTTACACTTAAAAGTGTCTTTTGTTGTACTTCAAAAACACCTTAGAAACACCGGACGTGTTTCATAGACAAAGGAATTTAATAGCTTCAAGTTTCTCCTAACCCTTGGTTTTAAAATTTAACCCACTTTCCAAAAATCGAGCCCAGGTCCATAAATGTTAAGGTAACACGTGCATTATTTCTAGAGGCATGGTTAAGCTTTGTAGCATTAAAAACTTGTGCTTAATTCCTAGAGAAAATTCTTTACGTTCTAGCGCACGGCTATCACTGGAAACTCTTACCTGTTTTCAGACAAGATTTTGCGACTAATTCCCTGGCAGCCCACTTTCGGGCAAAATTTCTAAAACTGAACGGCTCCGTATCCTCCCTGTTTCGTGACCAATTGTCAAAATCTAGACCCATTTTCAAACTAAAGCAGCTCATGGCATAAGCATGGGACATGTACGTATGTTTGTATTGGAGGGTGGGCGGGCTGAGGGTATGGTATGGGTGGCTGAGCGAGCGCCAAAACGAGCAATACTAAAACACGCGTTGTGTCTTTTTTTTATTTATTGAGCTTCCATCGCATATTAAGGCAATGTGTCGCTGCCCACAAACAAGTTTGCGGAATCATACCGTAGTATTCCTTCAGTATCACATTAAATTGAAAACCACTCGTCTTCTCCCACTTCCAACATAAACGACAAAACACAGAACTTTATAAATACACTTTTAATACATATGTTAAAAGCTGTAACATCTTTAACTAAAGTTAATATATACTCTGCTTAAGTTAACTTAAGAATAAATGTAAAAAAATGCATTGACCCTGTACTTTACTCTGCTTTCGATACTATACTATACTATACAACTAATTTTGTTGTTTTGCGTAGTGTGCTTTAAAGTCGTCACTAAAACCGTTTTTGCTCTGAGTTCTTCAAATCTCTCCTGGCAGTTTGACTGCTAAAGCTTTTAGCTATACAATACATACCTTACTACTATGCGTTATTTACCAATATGCAACTAATACCTTTTTGTACCCTAATAAAAATAATACTTTAAAAAATAAATTAAAATTTACGCAGACTCTTCAAAGGCTAAGTCATAAAGTGACATTTTCACCCTAACAACACCATTTCTGTACTAGCCAGTTTGTCAGGGTCCTCGGGCATGCTTGGACCCAAGTAAAAAAAAAAATTGAAGTTTGAGATTCCCAAATTGCTTGAAACGCACTGAAATTGTCAATCTTACCAATAGTGCATTGTGTTGTTTCTTTGGAAACCTTTACAATCCCATCAGGCGGACCTTTTGGCTCCTGGTTGAGTTACCTGTGCATTCCGTGTACACTCCTACCACGGAGCTTCCTTTATTAAACAAGGACTGGTTCCTCAAAACCTGATAAGTGCTAACCCACTTTTAATAATTAATCCACTGTTAAATTCCAACCAGAGACTTTTTCAGAATGCAAATCTGGATAAGTTAACTAGGTAACTTAATGATCTGTGTTTGAATAGTGACTAATTAGAGTTAAT
>JAOBRG010041786.1:0-22224 GCA_027574985.1 Umimayanthus nakama | reverse complement strand
GGGTCCTACAACTGAAATATGGTGAAATATCCTAAAAACGGCTAGAAAAGCGATTTGCAACACTCGGGTGTTCAAATCGCAAGATAAAAAAGTTTGAAATTTTTTGAGTCCTACAACTGCAATATGCTGAAATATGCTTAAAACGGCTAGAAAAGCGATTTGCAACACTCGGGAGCTCAACTCGCCCAGATATAAAAGTTTGAAATTTTTGGGGTCCTACAACTGCAATATTCTGAAATATAGTTACACCGGCTAGAAAAGCGATTTCCAACACTCGGGTGCTCAATACCCCGAGATATGAAAGTTTGCAATTTTTTTGTGTCCTACAAATTCAATATGCTGAAATATGCTTGAAACGGCTAGAAAAGCCATTTCCAACACTCGGGTGTTCAACTCGCCCAGATATGAAAGTTTGAAACTTTTTGGGTCCTACAACTGCAATAAGCTGAAATATGCTTTAAACGGCTAGAAAAGCCATTTGCAACACTAGGGTGTTCAACTCGCCGAGATATGAAAGTTTGAAATTTTTTGGGTACTACAACTGCAATATTCTGAAATATGCTTACAACGGCTAGAAAAGCCATTTGCAACACTCGGGTGTTCAACTCGCAGAATGATGAAAGTTTGAAATTTTTTGGGTCCTACAACTGCATTATTCTGAAATATGCTTAAAACGGCTAGAAAAGCGATTTGTAACAATGGTGTGTCCAACTTGCCGAGATATGAAAGTTAAAATTTGTTGGGTCCTGCAACTGCAATATGCTGAAATATGCTTAAAACGTCTAAAAAAGCCATTTGCAACACTCGGGTGTTCAACTCCCCAAGATATGAAAATTTGAAATTTCTTTGGTAATACAACTGCAATATGCTGAAATATGTTTAAAACCGCTAGAGAAGCAATTTGCCACACTCGGGTTTTCATCTCGCCGAGATATGAAAGTTTGAAATTTTTGGGGTCCTACAACTGCAATATGCTGAAATATGCTTAAAACGGCTAGAAAAGCCATCTACAACACTTGAGTGCTCAAATCGCAGAGATATGAAAGTTTGAAATTTTTTGAGTCCTACAACTGCAATATGCTGAAATATGCTTAAAACAGCTAGAAAAGCGATTTGTAACACTAGTGTGTTCAACTCGCCGAGATATGAAAGTTTGAAATTTTTTGGGTCCTGGAACTGGAATACGCTGAAATATGCTTAAAAAGGCTAGAAAAGCGATTTCCAACACTCGGGTGTTCAACTCGCCGAGATATAAAAGATTCAAATTTCTTGGGTACTACAATTGCAATATGCTGAAATATGCTTAAAACTGCTAGAGAAGCAATTTCCAACACTCGGGTTTTCAACTCGCCGAGATATAAAAGTTTGAAATTTTTTTGGTCCTTAAACTGCAATATGCTTAAAACGGCTAGAAAAGCGTTTCGCAAAACTCGTGTGTTCCACTTGCCGAGATAAGAGAGTTTGAAATTTTTTGGCTCCTATCTCTGCAATATGCTGAAATTTGCTTAAAACGGCTAGAAAAGCGATTTGCAACACTCGGGTGCTCAACTCGCTGAGATATGAAAGTTTGAATTTTATTGTGTCCTACAACTGAAATATGGTGAAATATCCTTAAAACGGCTAAATAAGCGATTTTCAACTCTACGGTTTTCAACTCGCAGAGATATGAAAGTTTGAAATATTTTGGGTTCTACAACTGCAATATGCTCAAATATGCTTAAAACGGCTAAAAAAGTGATTTGCAACACTCGGGTGCTCAACTAGCAGAGATATGAAATTTTGAAAGTTTTTTGGTCTTACATCTGCAATATGCTAAAATATGCTTAAACGGCTAGAAAAGTGATCTGAAAAACTCGGGTGCTCAAATCTTCGAGATATGAAACTTTGAAATTTTTTTGGTCCTACAACTACAATATGCTAAAATATGCATAAAACGGCTAAAAAAGCGATTTGCAACACTGGGGTGTTCAACTCCCCGAGATCTGAAAAAATGAAATATTTTCGTCCTGCAACTACAATATGCTGAAATATGCTTAAAACGGCTAGAAAAGGGATTTGCAACACTCGGGTGTTCAACTCGCCGATATATGAAAGTTTTAAATTTTTTGGGTCCTACAACTGCAATATTCTGAAATATGTTTAAAAAGGCTAGAAAAGCGATTTGCAACACTCGGGTGCTCAACTCGCCTAGATATGAAAGTTTCAAATTTTTCGGTTCCTACAAGTACAGTATGCTGAAATATTCTTAAAACGGCTAGGAAAGCAATTTGCAACACTTGGGTGTTTAATTCGGCGAGATATGAAAGTTTCAAATTTTTTGGGTCCTACAACTGCAATATGGTGAAATATAATTTAAACGGCTAGGAAAGCGATTTTCAACACTCGAGTGTTCAAATGGCTGAGATATGAAAGTTTGAAATTTTCCAGGTCCTACAACTTCAATATTCTGAAATATGCTTAAAACGGCTAAAAAAGCGATCTGCAACACTCTGGTGCTCAACTTGCCGAGATATGAAAGTTTGAAATTTTTTGGGTCCTACAACTGCAATATGGTGAAATATGCTAAAAGCGGCTACGAAAGCGATTTTCAACACTCGGGTGTTCAACTCGCCGAGAAATGAAAGTTTGAAATTTTTTTGTTCCTACAACTGCAATGTGCTGAAATATACTTAAAACGGCTACACAAGTGACTTGCAACACTCGGGTGCTCAAATCGCAAAGATATGAAAGTTTAAAATTTTTTGGGTCCTACAACTGCAATATGCTTAAATATGTTTAAAACGGCTAGAAAAGCAATTTGCAACACTCGGGAGCTGAACTTGCGGAGATATGAAAGTTTGAATTTTTTTTGTGTCCTACAACTGAAATATGCTGAAATATGCTTAAAACGGCTAGAAAAGCGATTTGCAACACTCTGGTCCTCAACTCGCCTAGATATGAAATTTTCAAATTTTTGGGGTCCTACAACTGCAATATGCTGAAATATTCTTAAAACAGCTAGAAATGCGATTTGCAACACTCGGGTGTTTAATTCGCCGAGATATGAAAGTTTCAAATTTTTTAGTCCTACAACTGCAATATGCTGAAATATGCTTAAAACGGCTAGAAAAGCGATTTGCAACACTCGGGTGCTCAACTCGCCGAGATATGAAAGTTTGAAATTTTTTTGTCCTACAATTGCAAAATGCTGAAATATGCTTAAAACGACAAGGAAAGCGATTTGGAACACTCGGGTGTTCAACTCGCCGAGATATAAAAGTTTGAAATTTTTTTCGTCCTACAACTGCAATATGCTTAAATATGCTTAAAACGGCTAAAAAAGCGATTTGCAACTCTCGGGTGTTTAACTCACCAATATATAAAAGTTTGAATTTTTTTGAGTCCTACAACTGCAATATGCTGAAATATGGTTGGAACCGCTAGAAAAGCGATTTGCAAAACTAAGGTGCTCAACTCGCCGAGATATGAAAGTTTGAAATTCTCCAGATCCTACAACTGCAATATGCTGAAATATGCTTAAAACGGCTGGAAAAGCGATCTGCAAAATTTTGGTGCTAAACTCGCCGTGATATGAAAATTTGAAATTTTTTTTGTCCTATAACTGCAATATGCTGGAATATGCTTAAAACAGGTAGAAAACCGATTTGCAACACTCGGGGATTCAACTCTTAGAGAAGTGAAAGTTTGAATTTTTTTGAGTTCTACAACTGCAATATGCTGAAATATACATAAAACGGCCAGAAAAGCGATTTGCAACACTCGGGTGTTCAAGTCGCCGAGATCTGAGTATTTTAAACTTTTAGGGTCCTGCAACTGCAATATTGTGAGAAATGCTTGAAACGGCTAGAAAAGCGATATGCAACAAACGGTTGATCAACTTGCCAAGATATGAAAGTTTGAAGTTTTTTGGGTCCTACAACTGAAATATGCTGAAATTTGCTTAAAACGGCTACAAAAGCGATTTGCAACACTGTTGTGTTCATCTCCCCGATATATAAATGTATGAAATTTTTTGGGTCGTACAACTACAAGATGCTGAAATATGCTTAAAAGAGCTAGAAAACGATTTGCAACACTCGGTTGCTTAACTAGCAGAAATATGAAAGTTTGAAAGTTTTAGGGTCCTACAACTGTAATATGGTGAAGTATGCTTAAAACAGCTAGAGAAGCGATTTGCAAAACTCGAGTGTTCAAATCGCAGATAAATGAAAGTTTGAAATTTTTTGGGTCCTACAACTGCAATATCCTCAAATATGCTTAAAACTTCTATAAATGCGATTTGCAACACTCGGGTGCTCAACTCGCCGAAATATGAAAGTCTTAAATTATTTGGGTCCTATAACTGAAATATGGAGAAATATGCTTATAATGGCTAGGAAAGAGATTTGCAACACTCGGGTGTTCAACTCGCCGAGAAATGAATATTTAATATTTTTTGGGTCCTGCAACTGCAATATGGTGAAATATGCTTAAAACGGCTAGGAAAGCGATTTGCAATAATCGGGTGCTCAAATCGCCGAAATATGAAAGTTTGAAAGTTTTTGGGTCCTGCAACTGCAATATGCTGAGATACGCTAAAATCGGCTAGAAAAGCGATTTGAAACACTGCGATGCTCAACTCGCCGATATATGAAAGTTTGAAATTTTTTGAGTTCTACAACTCCAATATGCTGAGATTTGCTTAAAACGGCTACAAAAGCGATTTGCAACACTGTTGTGTGTAACTCGCCAAGATATGAAAGTATGAAATTTTTTGGGTCCCAAAACTGCAACATGCTGAAATATTCGTAAAACGGCTAGAAAAGCGATTTGCAACAATCGGGTGCTTAACTCGCGGAGATATGAAAGTTTGAAATTTTTATGGTCTTACAACTGCAATATGCTGAAATATGCTTAAAACTGCTAGAAAAGTGATTTTCAACGCTCGGGTGCTCAACTCGCAGAGATATGAAAGTTTTAAAGTTTTTTGCTCCTACAACTGCAATATGCTGACTTACGCTTAAAACGGCTAGAAAAGCGATTTGCAACACTCGGGTGTTCAACTCACCGAAATATGAAAGTTTGAAATTTTTTTGGTCCTACAACTCCAATATGCTGAAATATGCTTAAAACGGGTAGAGAAGCGATTCTGAACACTCGGATGCTCAACTTGCCGAGATATGAAAGTTTGAAATTTTTTTGTATCCTACAGTTGAAATATCATGAAATGTGCTTAAAACGGCAGGAAAAGCCATTTGCAACAATCCGGTGTTCAACTGGCAGAGATATGAAAGTTTGAAAGTTTTTGGGTCCTACAACTGAGATATGCTGAAATATGCTTAAACGGCTAGAAAAGCGATTTGGAACACTCGGCTGCTCAACTCGCCGAGATATGAAAGATTGAATCATTTTAGTATCCTACAACTGAAATATGATGAAATATGCTTAAAACGGCTGGAAAAGGTATTTGCAACACTCGGGTGTTAAACTGGCAGAGATATGAAAGTTTGAAATTTTTTGGGTACTACACCTGAAATATGGTGAAATATGCTTAAAACGGCTAGAAAAACGATTGGCAGTACTCGGGTGTTCAACTCGCATAGATATGAAAGTTTGAAATTTTTTTTGGGTACTACAACTGCAATATGCTGAAATATGCTTAAAACGGCTAGAAAAGCGATTGACAACACTCAGGTGCTCTATTGTCCGATATATGAAAGTTTGAAATTATTTTTGTCCTAATACTGTAATATGTTGAAATATGCTTAAAACGGCTAGAAAAGCGATTTGCAACACTCGGGGTGTTCAACTAACCGAGATATGAAAGTTTTAAATATTTTTGGTCCTAATACTGCAATATGTTGAAATATGCTTACAACGGCTAGAAAAACGTTTGGCAACACTCAGGTGCTCCACTTGCCAAGATATGAAAGTTTGAAATTTTTTTGCTCCTAATACTGCAATATGTTGAAATTTGCTTCCAACGGCTAGAAAAGCGTCTTGCAACACTCGGGTGTTGAACTCGCCGAGATATGAAAGTTTGAAATTTTTTTGGTTCTACAACTGCAATATGTTCAAATATGCTTACATAGGTTAGAAAAGCGATTTGCAACAATCGGGTGTTCAACACGGCGAGATATGAAAGTTTGAAATTTTTTGGGTCTTAAAACTGCAATATGCTGCAATATGCTTAAAACGGCAAGAAAAGCAATATGCAACACTCGGGAGTTAAATTCGCCGAGGTATGAAACTTTGAAATTTTTTTGTGTCCTACAAATTCAATATGCTGAAATATGCTTAAAACGACTAGAAAAGCGATTTGCAACACTCGAGTATTCAACTCGTCCAGATATGAAAGTTTGAAATTTTTTTGGTCCTACAACTGCAATATGCTGAAATATGCTTCAAACGGCTAGAAAAGCGATTTGCAACACTCGGGTGTTTTACTCGCCGAGATATGAAAGTTTGAAATTTTTTTGGTCCTACATCTGCAATATGCTGAAATATGCTTAAAACGGCTAGAAAAGCGATTTACAAAACTTAAGTGCTCAACTCGTCTAGATATAAGAATTTGAAATTTTTTGAGTCCTACAACTGCAATATGCTGAAATATGCGTAAAACGTCTAGAAAGCGCGATTTGCAACACTCGGATACTCAACTCGGTCAGATATGAAGGATTGAATTTTCTTGGGTCTTACATCTGAAAAATACTGGGACATGCTTAAAACAGCAAGAAAACCCATTTGCAACACTCCGGTATACAACTTGCCGAGATTTGAAAGTTTCAATTTTTTTGAGTCTCTACAACTGCAATATACTGAAATATGCATAAAACGACTAGAAAAGCGAATGGCAACACTCGGGTGTTCAACTCGCCGAGAAACGAAAGTTTGAAAATTTTGGGGTCCTACAACTGCAATATGCTGAAATATGCTTATAACGGCTAAAAATGCGATTTGCAACACTCTGGTGTTCAACTCGCCGAGATATGAAAGTTTGATATTTTTGGGGTTCTACAACTGCAATATGCTGAAATATGATTAAAACGGCTAGAAAAGCGATTTGCAATACAGAAGTCCTCATCTGGCCGAGATATGAAAGTTTGAAACTTTTTTGGTCCTACAATTGCAATATGCTGAAATATGCGTAAAACTGCTACAAAACGCGATTTGCAACACTCGGATGTTCAACTCGTCCAGTTATGAAAGATTGAATTTTCTTAGGTCTTACATCTGCAAAATACTGTGACATGCTTAAAACAGCAAGAAAAGCCATTTGCAACACTCCAGTGTACAACTCGCTGATATATGAAAGTTTGAATTTTTTAGAGTATCTACAACTGCAATATACTGAAATATGCATAAAACGGCTAGAAAAGCGATTGGCAACACTTGGGTGTTAAACTCGCCGAGATATGAAAGTTTGAAATTTTTGGGGTACTACAACTGCAATATGCTGAAATATGTTTAAAACGGCTAGAAAAGCGATTTGCAACACCCGGGTGCTCAACTCGCCCAGATATAAAAGTTTGAATTTTTATGGGTTCTACAACAGCAATATGCAGAAATATTCCTAAAACGGCTAGAAAAGCGATTTGCAACACTCGGATGCTCAACTCGTCGAGATATGAAAGTTTTAAATTTTTGGGGTCCTACAACTGTAATATTCTGAAATATGCTTAAAATGGCTAGAAAACCGATTTGCAAAACTCAGGTCCTCAACTCGCCGAGATATGAAAGTTTGAAATTTTTTGGGTTCTACAACTGCAAAATGCTGAAATATGCTTAAAACGGTTAGAAAAGCGATTTGCAACACTCGGATGCTCAACTTGCCCATAAATGAAAGATTAAATTTCTTGGTGTCCTAAACTGCAATGTGCTGAGACGTGCTAAAAACGGCTAGAAAAACAATTTGCAAAACTCCGGTGTTAAACTCTCCGACATACGAAAGATTGAAATTTTTCCGATTCTTCAACTGCAATATGCTGAGATATGCTTAAAACGGCTAGAAAAGCTATTTGCAACACTCGGGTGTTCAACCAGCCAAAAAATGAAAGTTTGAAATTTTTGGGTCCTACAACTGCAATATGCTTAAATAGGCTTAAAACGGCTAGAAAACGATTTGCATTACTCGGGTGTTTACCTCCCCGAGATATGAAAGTTTGAAATTTTTTGTCTCTTAAAACTCTAATATGCTGAAATATGCTTAAAACGGCTAGAAAAGCGATTGGCAACACTAGGGGGCTCAACTCGCAGAGATATAAAAGTTTGCAATTTTTGGGGTCCTACAACTGCAATATGCGGTTGTATGCTTAAAATGGTTAAAAAAGCGATTGGCAAAACTCCGATGCTCAACTCCCGAGAAAACAAATTTGGAAATTTTTTGAGTCCTACAGCTGCATTATGGTGAAATATGCTTAGAACGGTTAGAAAAGCAATTTGCAGCACTCGGATGCTCAACTCGCAGAGACATGAAAGTTTGAAATTTTTGATGTCCAACAACTTCAATATGCTGAAATATGCTTAAAATGGTTGGAAAAGCGATTTGTAAAACTCAGGTGCTCAACTCGCCGAGATAACAAACTTTGAAATTTTTTGGGTCCTACAACTGCATTATGCTTAAATATGCATAAAATGGCTACAAAAGCGATTGCCAACAGTCGGGTGTTAAACTCGCCTAGATTTGAAAAGTTTAAATATTCGGTGTTCTACAACTGCAATATGCTGAAATATTCTTAAAACGGCTAGAAATGCGATTTGCAACATTCGGGTGTTTAATTCGCCGAGATATGAAAGTTTCAAATTTAATAGTCCTACAACTGCAATATGCTGAAATATGCTTAAAACGGCTAAAAAAGCGATTTGCAACACTCGGGTGCTCAACTCGCCGAGATATGAAAGTTTGAAATTTTTTGGGTCCTACAACTGCAATATGCATAAATATGCTTAAAACGGCTACAAAAGCCATTTACAACATTCGGGTGCTCAACTCGCCCAGATATGAAAGTTTTAAATTTTTTGGGTCCTACAACTGCAATATGTTGAGATATGTTTAAAACGACAAGAACAGCGATTTCCAACACTCGGGTGCTCAACTCGCCGAGATATGAAAGTTTGAAATTTTTGGGGTCCTACAACTGCAATATGTTGAAATATGCTTAAAACGGCTAGAAAAGCGATTTGCAACACACGGGTGTTCAACTCGCCGAGATATGGGATTTGAAATATTCCGGCTCGTACAACTGCAATATGCTGAAATATGCTTAAAACGGCCTGAAAACCAATTTTCAACACTCGGGTGCTCAACTCGCCGAGATATCAAAGTTTGAAATTTTTTGGGTCCAACAGCTGCAATATGCTGAAATAGTCTTAAAACGGCTAGAAAAACGCTATGAAACAGTCGGGTGTTAAATCGCCGAGAGATGAAAGATTGAAAATTTTTTATGTTTTACCACTGCAATATTCTGAAATATGCTTATAACGGCTAGAAAAGCGATTTGCAGCACTCCGGTGCTTAACTTGCCGAGATATGAAAGTTTGAAACGTTTTGGGTCCTACAACTGCAATATGTTGAAATATTCTTAAAACGGATAGAAAAGCGATTTGCATCATTTGGGTGTTAAGCTCGCCGACATATGAAAATTTGAAATTTTTTGGGAACTACAACTGCAATATGCTGAAATATGATTAAAACGGCAAGAAAAGCGATTTGCAGAACTCGTGTGCTCAATTCGAAAAGATATGAAAGTTTCAAATTTTTTTTGTCCTACAACTACAATATCCTGAAAGATGCTTAAAACGGCTAGAAAAGCGATTTACAACACTCGGGTGTTTAACTCGCCTAGATATGAAAGTTTAAAAGTTTTTGAGTCCTACAACTGCAATATGCTGAAATATGCTTCAAACGGCTAGAAAAGCGATTTCTAAAACTCGGGTGCTCATCTCGCCCAGATATTAAAGTTTGATATTATTTGGATACAACAACTGCAATATGCTGAAATATGCTTAAAACGGCTAGAAAAGCGAATTGCAGCACTCGGGTGCTCAACTCGCCAAGATATGAAAGTTTGAAATTTTTGGGTCCTACAACTGCAATATGCTGAAATATAATTAAAACGGCTAGAAAAACAATTAGCAACACTCGGCTGTTAAACTCGCCGAGATATGAAAGTTTTAAACTTTTTGGGTCCTACAACTGCAATATGCTTAAATATAATTAAAACGGCTATAAAAGCGATTTGCAAAACTCGGGTGTTTAACTCGCCGAAATATGAAAATTTTAAATTTTTGGGTTTCTACAACTGCAATATGCTGAACTTTGCTTAAAACAGCTAAAAAAGCGATTTGCACCACTCGGGTGCTCATGTCGCCGTGATCTGAAAGTTTGAAATTTTTTGGGTCCTACAACTGCAATATTTCTAAATATGCTTAAAAAGGTTAGAAAAGCGATTTGCAACACTCGGGTGGTCAACTCTCCGAGATATGAAGGTTTGAAATTTTTTGGGTCCTACAACTGTAATATACTGAAATATGCTTAAAACGGCTTGAAAAGCGATTTCAAAACTCAGGTGTTCAATTCGCAGAGACATGGGATTTGAAATATTCCGGGTCCTACAACTGCAATATGCTGAAATATGTTTAAAACAGCTTGAAAAGCGATTTGCAACACTCGGGTGCTCAACTCGCAGAGATATGAAAGTTTAGAGTTTTTTGGATCCTACAACTGCAATATGATGAAATATGCTTAAAACGGCTAGAAAAGCCATTTACAACATTCGGGTGCTCAACTCGCCAAGATATGAAAGTTTTAAATTTTTTGAGTCCTACAACTGCAATATAATGAAATATGCTTAAAACGGCTAGAAAAGCGATTTCAACATTCGTGTGCTCAACTCGCTCAGATATGAAAGTTTGGAGTTTTTGGGACCTACAACTGCAATGTGCTGAAATATGCTTAAAATGGCTATAGAAGCAATTTACAACATTTGGGTGCTCAACTCGCCCAGATATAAAAGTTTGAAATTTTTCGGCTTCTACAACGGCAATATGTTGAGATATGCTTAAAACGACTAGAACAGCGATTTGCAACACTCGGGTGCTCAACTCGCCGAGATATGAAAGTTCGAAAATTTAAATGTCCTACAACTGCAATATTCTGAAATATGTTTAAAACTGATAGAAAAGCAATTTGCAACACTCGGGTGCTCAACTCGGTGAGATATGAAAGATTGAACTTTTTTGGCTCCTACAACTGCAATATGCTTAAAACGGCTAGAAAAGCGATTTGCAACACTCGGGTGTTCAACTCGCCGAGATATGAAAGATTGAAATTTTTTTACTCCTACAACTACACTATGTTTAAAACGGCTGGAAAAGTGATTTGCAACACTCGGGTGTTACTCTCGCCGAAATGTAAAAGTTTGAAATTTTCTGGGTCCTACAACTGCAATATTCTGAAATATGATTAAAACGGCAAGAAAAGCGATTTGCAGAACTCGTGTGCTCAATTCGAAAAGATATGAAAGTTTCAAATTTTTTTTGTCCTACAACTACAATATCCTGAAAGATGCTTAAAACGGCTAGAAAAGCGATTTACAACACTCGGGTGTTTAACTCGCCTAGATATGAAAGTTTAAAAGTTTTTGAGTCCTACAACTGCAATATGCTGAAATATGCTTCAAACGGCTAGAAAAGCGATTTCTAAAACTCGGGTGCTCATCTCGCCCAGATATTAAAGTTTGATATTATTTGGATACAACAACTGCAATATGCTGAAATATGCTTAAAACGGCTAGAAAAGCGAATTGCAGCACTCGGGTGCTCAACTCGCCAAGATATGAAAGTTTGAAATTTTTGGGTCCTACAACTGCAATATGCTGAAATATAATTAAAACGGCTAGAAAAACAATTAGCAACACTCGGCTGTTAAACTCGCCGAGATATGAAAGTTTTAAACTTTTTGGGTCCTACAACTGCAATATGCTTAAATATAATTAAAACGGCTATAAAAGCGATTTGCAAAACTCGGGTGTTTAACTCGCCGAAATATGAAAATTTTAAATTTTTGGGTTTCTACAACTGCAATATGCTGAACTTTGCTTAAAACAGCTAAAAAAGCGATTTGCACCACTCGGGTGCTCATGTCGCCGTGATCTGAAAGTTTGAAATTTTTTGGGTCCTACAACTGCAATATTTCTAAATATGCTTAAAAAGGTTAGAAAAGCGATTTGCAACACTCGGGTGGTCAACTCTCCGAGATATGAAGGTTTGAAATTTTTTGGGTCCTACAACTGTAATATACTGAAATATGCTTAAAACGGCTTGAAAAGCGATTTCAAAACTCAGGTGTTCAATTCGCAGAGACATGGGATTTGAAATATTCCGGGTCCTACAACTGCAATATGCTGAAATATGTTTAAAACAGCTTGAAAAGCGATTTGCAACACTCGGGTGCTCAACTCGCAGAGATATGAAAGTTTAGAGTTTTTTGGATCCTACAACTGCAATATGATGAAATATGCTTAAAACGGCTAGAAAAGCCATTTACAACATTCGGGTGCTCAACTCGCCAAGATATGAAAGTTTTAAATTTTTTGAGTCCTACAACTGCAATATAATGAAATATGCTTAAAACGGCTAGAAAAGCGATTTCAACATTCGTGTGCTCAACTCGCTCAGATATGAAAGTTTGGAGTTTTTGGGACCTACAACTGCAATGTGCTGAAATATGCTTAAAATGGCTATAGAAGCAATTTACAACATTTGGGTGCTCAACTCGCCCAGATATAAAAGTTTGAAATTTTTCGGCTTCTACAACGGCAATATGTTGAGATATGCTTAAAACGACTAGAACAGCGATTTGCAACACTCGGGTGCTCAACTCGCCGAGATATGAAAGTTCGAAAATTTAAATGTCCTACAACTGCAATATTCTGAAATATGTTTAAAACTGATAGAAAAGCAATTTGCAACACTCGGGTGCTCAACTCGGTGAGATATGAAAGATTGAACTTTTTTGGCTCCTACAACTGCAATATGCTTAAAACGGCTAGAAAAGCGATTTGCAACACTCGGGTGTTCAACTCGCCGAGATATGAAAGATTGAAATTTTTTTACTCCTACAACTACACTATGTTTAAAACGGCTGGAAAAGTGATTTGCAACACTCGGGTGTTACTCTCGCCGAAATGTAAAAGTTTGAAATTTTCTGGGTCCTACAACTGCAATATTCTGAAATATGCTTTAAACGGCTACAAAAGCAATTTCCAACACTCGTGTGCTCAACTCGCGGAGATATTAATGTTTCAAATTTTCAGGGACCTACAACTGAAATATGCTGAAATATGCTTAAAACGGCTAGAGAAGCAATTTGCCACACTCGGGTTTTCATCTCGCCGAGATATAAAAGTTTGAAATTTTTGGGCTCCTACAACTACAGTATGCTGTAATATGCTCAAAACGGCTAGAAAAGCCATCTACAACACTTGGGTACTCAACTCGCAGAGATATGAAAGATTCAAATTTCTTGGGTACTAAAATTGCAATATGCTGAAATATTCTTAAAACGGCTAGAAAAGGGATTTGCAACACTCGGGTGTTCAACTCGCCGAGATATGAAAGTTTGAAATTTTTTGAGTCCTACAACTGCAATATTCGGAGAAATATGCTTAAAAAGGCTAGAAAACCGATTTGCAACACTCGGGTGCTCAACTCGCCTAGATATGAAAGTTTCAAATTATTTGGTTCCTACAAATACAATATGCTGAAATATTCTTGAAACGGCTAGGAAAGCAATTTGCAACACTTGGGTGTTTAATTCGGCGAGATATGAAAGTTTCAAATTTTTTGGGTGCTAAAACTGCAATATGGTGAAGTATACTTTAAACGGCTAGGAAAGCGATTTTCAACACTCGGGTGTTCAATTCGCTGAGATATGAAAATTTTAAATTTTCTAGGTCCTACCACTTCATTAGTCTGAAATATGCTTTAAACGGCTAGAAAAGCGATCTGCAACACTCTGGTGCTCAACTCGCCGAGATATGAAAGCTTGAAATTATTTGGGTCCTACAACTGCAATATGGTGAAATATGCTTAAAACGGCCAGGAAAGCGATTTGCAACACTGCGGTGCTCAACTCGCCGATATATGAAAGTTTGAAATTTTTTGAGTTCTACAACTGCAATATGCTGAAATTTGCTTAAAACGGCTAGAAAAGTGATTTGCAACACTGTTGTGTTCAACTCGTCAAGATATGAAAGTAAAAACATTTTTTGGGTCCTAAAACTGCAATATGCTAAAATATGCGTAAAACGGCTAGAAAAGCGATTTGCAACACTCGGGAGTTTAACTCGCGGAGATCTAAGAGTTTGAAATTTTTTTGGTCTTACAACTACAATATGGTGAAATATGCTTAAAACGGCTTCAAAAGCGATTGCTAATACTAGTGTGTTCAAATCGCTGAGATATGAAAGTTTGAAATTTTTTGGGTCCTGCAACTGCAATATGCTTAAAAGGACTATAAAATCGGTTTGCAACACTCGGGTGTTTATGTCGTCGAGATATGAAAGTTTAAAATTTTATTGATCATAAAACTGCAATATCCTGAAATATGCTTAAAACAACTAGAAAAGCGCTTTGCAACGCTCGGGTGTTTATGTCGCCGAGATATGAAAGTTTTAAATTTTAATGGTCATACAACTACAATATTCTGAAATATGCTTAAAACGGTTAAAAAAGCGATTTGCAACACTCGGGTGTTCAGCTCTCCAAGATATGAAAGTTTCAAATTTTTTGGGTCTTACAACTGCAATATGGTGAACTATGCTTAAAACGGCTAGGAAAGCTATTTGCAACACTCAGGTGTTCAACTCGCCGAGATGTAAAAGATTGAAATTTTTTGGGTACTACAACTGCAATATGCTGAGATATGCTTAAAACGGCTAGAAAAGCGATCTGCAACACTTTCGTGCTCAACTCGCCGAGATATGAAAGTTTGAAATTTTTTGGGTCCTACAACTGCAATATGCTGAAATATGCTTAAAACGGCTAGAAAAGCGATTTGCAACACTCGGGTGTTCCAACTCGACGAGATTTGAAAGTTTGAAATATTCCAGGTCCTACAACTTCAATATGCTGAAATATGCTTAAAACTGCTAGAAAAATCGATCTGCAACACTCGGTTGCCTAACTCGCCGAGATATAAAATTTTAAATTTTTTGGTGTCCTACAACTGCAGTATGCTTAAATATGCTTAAAAAGGCTCCAAAATTGATTTGGAAGACTCCGGTGCTTAATCTGCCGAAACATGAAAGTTTAAAATTTTTTTGGTCCTACAACTGCAATATGGTGAAATATGCTTAAAACGGCTAGGAAAGCGATTTGCAACACTCGGGTGTTCAACTCGCCGAGATATGAAAGTTTGAAATTTTTTGGGTACTACAACTGCAATATGCTAAAATATTCGTAAAACGGCTAGAAAAGCAATTTTTAACACTCGGGTGCTAAAATCGCCCAGATATGAAAGATGGAATTTTTTTTGGTCCAACAACTGCAATATGCTGAGACATGCTTAAAACGTCTAGAAAAGCCATTTACAACTCTCGGGTGTTAAACTCGCAGAAATATGAAAGTTTGAAATTTTGTATGTTCTGCATTTGCAATATCCTGAAGTTTGCTTAAAACGGCTAGAAAAGCCATTTGCAACACTCAGGTTCTCAACTCGCCGAGATATAAAAAAGTTTGAAATTTTTTGGGTCCTATAACTACAATATGTTGAAATATGCTTACAACGGCAAGAAAAACGATTTGCAACACTCGGGTGTTCAACTCGCCGAGATATGAAAGTTTGAAAATTTTAGGGTGCTACAACTGCAATATGCTGAAATATGCTTAAAACGGCTAGAAAAGCGATTTGCAACTCTGGAGTGTGCAACTCGCCGAGATATGAAAGTTTGAAAAATTTTGGGTCCTGCAACTGCAATATGCTGAAATATGCTTGAAACGGCTAGAAAACCCATTTGCAACACTCAGGTGCTCAACTCGTTGAGATGTGAACGATTGAAATATTTTGGTTCCTACAACTGCAATATGTTGAAATATGCTTAAAACGGCAAGAAAAACGATTTGCAACACTCGGGTGTTCAACTCGCAGAGGCATGAAAGTTTGAAATTTTTTGGGTGTTACAACTGCAATATGCTGAAATAATCTTAAAACGGCTAGAAAAGCGATTTGCCACTCTCGAGTGTTCCACTCGCCGAGATATGAAAGTTTGAAAAATTTTGGGTCCTACAACTGCAATATGCTGACATATGCTTAAAACGGCTAGAAAAGCAATTTGCAATACTCGGGTGCTCAACTCGCCCAGATATGAAAAATTAAATTTTTGAGGGTTCTACAACTGCAATATGCTGAAATATGCTTAGAACGGCTTGAAAAGCAATTTGCAACATTCGAATGCTCAACTAGCAGTGATATGAATGTTTGAAATTTTTAGGGTCCTTCAACTGCAATATGCTGAAATATGAATTAAACGGCTAGAAAAGCGATTTGCAAAACTCAGGTGCTCAACTCGCCGAAATATGAAAGTTTCAAATTTTTAGGTTCCTACAACTGCAGTATGCTGAAATATGCTTAAAATGTCTAGAAAAGCCATTTGCAACACTCCGATGTACAACTCTCCGAGATATGAAAGTTTGAATTTTTTTGGGTCTCTACAACTGCGATATACTGAAATATGCATAAAACAATAAGAAAAGCGATTGGCAACACCCGGGTGTTAAATTTGACGAGATACGAAAGATTGAAATTTTTGGACACCTACAGCTGCAATATGCTGAAATATGCTTAAAATGTCTAGAAAAGCCATTTGCAACACTCCGGTGTACAACTCGCCGAGATATGAAAGTTTGAAATTTTTTGGGTCCCACAACTGCAATATGCTGAAATATGCATAAAACGGCTAGAAAAGCGGTTGGCAACACTCGGATGTTAAACTCGCCGAGATAGGAAAGTTAGAAATTTTTGGGGTCCTGCAACTGCAATATGCTTAAATATGCTTAAAACGGCTAGAGAAGCGATTTGCAACACTCAGGTGCTCAATTGGCCGAGATATGAAAGTTTGAAATTTTTTTGGTCCTACAACTTCAATATGTTGTAATATGCTTAAAACGGCTAGAAAAGCGATTTGCAAGACTCGGGTGTTCAACTCGCCGAAATAGGAAAGTTTGAAATTTTTGTGGTCCTACAACTGCTATATATTGAAATATGCTTAAAACGGCTAGAAAAGCGATTTGCAACACTCAGGTGCTCAACTGGCCGAAATATGAAAGTTTGAAACTTTTTTGGTCCTACAACTGCAAGATGTTGATATATGCTTACAACGGCTAGAAGAGCGATTTGCATCACTCAGGTGTTTATCTTGCCGAGATATGAAAATTTGAAATTTTTCATATCCAAAAACTGCAATATGCTGAAATATCCTTAAAACTGCTAAAACAGCGATTTACAACTTCTCGGGTTCTCAACTCGCCGAGATACGAAAGTTTTAAATTTTTTGGTCCTTCCTCTGCAATATGCTGAAATATGCTTAAAACGTCTAGAAGAACGATTTGCAACACTCGGGTGCTCAACTCGCCAAAATATGAAAGATTGAATTTTTTTGGGTTCTACAACTGCAATATGCTGAAATATGCTTAAAACGGCTGGAAAAGCAATTTGCAACACTCGGGTGCTCAACTAGAGTGATATGAAAATTTGAAATTTTTGGGGTCTTACAACTGCAATATGGTGAAATATGCTTAAAACGGCTAGAAAAGCGATTTCAACACTCGGATCCTCAACTCGCCCAGATATGAAAGTTTGAATTTTTTGTGTCCTACAACTGCAATATGCTGAGGCATGCATAATAAAACGACTAGAGAAGCGATTTGCAACACTCGGATGCTCCACTCGCCCAGATATGAAAGATTGAATTTTGTTGGGTCCTACAACTGCAATATGCTGAGACATGCTTAAAACGGCTAGAGAAGCCATTTGCAACACTCCGGTGTACAACTCGCAAGAATATGAAAGTTTTAAATTTTTTGGTTCTTACATCTTCAATATGCTGAAATATGTATAAAACGGCTTGGAAAGCGATTGGCAACACTCGGGTGTTAAACTCTCCGAGATATGAAAGTTTGAAATTTTGGGGTCCTACAACTGCAATATGCTGAAATATGCTTAAAACGACAAGAGAAGCGATTGGCAACACTCAGGTGCTATACTGGCCATGATATGAGAGTTTGAAATTTTTTATGTCCTAATACTGCAATATGTTGAAATATGCTTACAACGGCAAGAAAAGCGATTTGCAACACTCAAGTGTTCAACTCACCGAGATATGAAAGTGTGAAATTTTTTTGGTCCTACATCTGCAATATGCTGAAATATTCTTAAAACGGCTAGAAAAGCGATTTACAACACTAGGGTGCTCAACTAGCCCAGATCTGAAAGTTTCAAATTTTTTGGGTCCTACAACTGCAATATGCTGAAATATGCTTAAGACGGCTAAAAAGGGATTTGCAACACTCGGGTGTTCAACTCGCCGAGATATGAAATTTTGAAATTTACCGAGTCCTACAACTGCAATATGCTGAAATATGCTTAAAACAGATAGAGAAGCGATTTGCAATTCTCGGGTGTTAAACTCGACGAGATATGAAAGTTTGAAATTTTTCGGGTCCAAAAACTGCAATATCCAGAAATATGTTTCACCCGGTTAGAAGAGCGATTTGCAACACTCGGGTGTTCAACTCAGAGACATATGAAAGTTTGAAAATCTTATGGTCCTACAACTTCAATATGCTGAAATATGCTTAAAACGGCTAGAAAAGCGATTTTCAACACTCGGGTGTTCAACTCGCCGAGATATGAAAGTTTGAAATTTTTTGGGTCCTACTACTTCCATCAGCTGAAATATATTTAAAACGTCTAGAAAAGCGATTTGCAATACTCGGGTGTTCATTTCGACAAAATCTGAAAATTTGAAATGTTTGAGGTCCTACAACTGCAATATGCTGAAATATGCTTAAAACGGCTAGAAAAGCGATTTGCAACACTCGAGTGTTCAACTCGCCGAGATATGAAAGTTTGAAATTTTTTGGATCCTACAACTTCAATATGCTGAAATATGCTTAAAACGGCTAGGAAAGCGATTTGCAACATTCGGGTGCTCAACTCGCCGAGATATTAAGGTTTTAAATTTTTTGGGTCCAACAACTGCATTATGCTGAAATATGCTTAAAACGGCTAGAAAAGCGAATTGCATTACTCGGATGTTTAACTGGCCGAGATATGAAAGTTTGAAATTTTTTGAATCTGACAACTGCAATATGCTGAAATATGCTAAGACGGCTAGAAAAGCGATTTGCAATACTCGGGTGCTCAACTCTCCGGGATATTAAAGTTTGACATTTTTTGGGTCCAACAACTGCAATATGCTGAAATATAATTGAAACGACTAGAAAAGCGAATTGCAGCACTCGGGTGCTCAACTCGCCGAGATATCAAAGTTTGAACTTTTTTGGGTCCTACAACTGCAATATGCTGAAATATAATTGAAACGGCTAGAAAAGCGATTTGCAACACTCTGGTGTTAAAATCGCCGAGATATCAAAGTTTCAAACTTTTTTGGTCTTACAACTGCAATATGCTGAAATATAATTAAAACGGCTAGAAAAGCAATTTGCAACACTCGGGTGTTTAACTCGCCGAGATATGAAAATTTTAAATTTTTGGGTTTCTACAAGTGCAATTTGCTGAACTTTGCTTAAAACAGCTAGAAAAGCGATATGCACCACTCGGGTGCTCAAGTCGCCGAGATCTGAAAGTTTGAAATTTTTTGGGTCCTACAATTGCAATATGCTGAAAAATGCTTAAAACGGCTAGAAAAGCAATTTGCAACATTCGGGTGCTCAACTCTCCGAGATATGAAAGTTCGAAATTTTTTGGGTCCTACAACTGCATATGCTGAAATATGCTTAAAACGGCAAGAAAAGGGATTTGCAACACTCGTCTGTTAAACTCACCGAGATATGAAAGTTTGAAATTTTTTGGGTTCACAACTGCAATATGCTGAAATATGCGTAAAATTGCTAGAAAAGCGATTTGCAACAATCGAGTGCTCAACTCGCCGAGATATGAAAGTTTTTAGCTTTTGGGATCCTTCAACTGAAAATGCTGAAATATGCTTAAAACAGCTAGAAAAGCGATTTGCAATACTCGGGTGCTCAACTCGCCGAGATATGAAAGTTTGAAATTTTTTAGACACTACAACTGCAATATGCTGAAATATGCTTAAAACGGCTAGAAAAGCCATTTGCCACACCTGGGTGCTCAACTCTCCGAGATAGAAAATTTTTGAAATCTTTTTGGGTCATACAACTACAATATACAGAAATATGCTTAAAACGGTTGGAAAAGCGATTTGCAACACTCGGGTGTTAAACTCGCCGAGATATGAAAAATTGAAATTTTTTGGGTCCTACAACTGCAATATGTTGAAATATGCTTAAAACATATAGAAAAGTGATTTGTAACACTCGGGTGCTCAACTCACCAAGATATCAAAATTTTAAACTTTTTTGGGTAATACAACTGCAATATGCTCAAAATATGCTTAAAAAGGCTCAAAAAGAGATTTGCATCACTCGCGTGCTCAACTCGCCGAGATATGAAAGTTTCACAATTTTGGGTCCTTCAACTGCAATAAGCTGAAATATGCTTAAAACGGCTGGAAAAGCGATTTTCAACACTCCGGTGTTTAACTCGCCGAGATATGAAAATTTGAAATTTTTGAGCTCCTACAACTGCAAAATGCTGAAATATGCTTAAAACGGCTAGAAAAGCGATTTGCATCCCTCGGGTGGTCAACTCTCCGAGATATGAAAGTTTGAAATTTTTGGGTCCTAAAACTGTATTATAATGAAATATGCTTAAAACGGCTAGAAAGGCGATTTGCAACACTCGAATTTTAAACATTGCCGAGATATGAAAATTTGAAATTTTTGGGGTCGTACAGCTGCAATATGCTTAAATTGGCTAGAAAAGCGATTTGCAACACTCGGGTGCTCAAGTCTCCGAGATATGAAAGTCTGAAATTGATTCGGTCTTAAAACTGCAATATGCTTAAATATGCTTAAAACAGCAAGAAAGGCGATTTGCAACACTCGGGTGTTATACTCGCCGAAATTGGAAAGTTTTATAATTCTTGGGGTCCTAGAGCTGCAATATGCTGAAATATGATTAAAAAGACTAGAAAAGCGATTTGCAACACTACGGTGCTCAACTCGCCGAGATATGAAAGCTGGAAATTATTTAGGTCCTACAACTGCAATATGCTGAAATATGCCTAAAAAAGCAAGAAAAAAGATTTCAACACTAGGGTGCTCGAATCGTCGAGATATGAAAGATAGAAATTTTCGTTGTCGTACAACCGCAATATGCTGAAATATCCTTGAAACGGCTTGAAAAGCCATTTGCAACACTCGCGTGCTCAAATCACCGAGATATGAAAGTTTGAAATTCTTTGGGTCGAACAACTGCAATATGCTTAAAAATGCTTAATACGGCTACAAAAGTGATTTGGAACACTCGGTTGTTTAACTCACCGAGATATGAAAGTTTGAAATTTTTTGGTCCTACAACTGCAATATGCCGAAATATGCTAAAAAGCAAAGAGAAACAATTTGCAACACTCGAGTGCTCAACTCGCCGTGATATGAAAGTTTGAATTTTTTTGGGTCCTACAACTGCAATATGCTGAAATATGCTTAAAACGGCTAGAAAAGCGATTGGCAATTTTCGGGTGCTCAACTCGCTGAGATATGAAAGTTTGAAGTATTTTGGGTCCTACAGCTGAAATATTCTGAAAGATGCTTAAAACGGCTAAAAAAGCGATTTCCAACACTCGGGTGTTAAAATTTGCCGAGATATTGAAAGTTTGAAATTTTCTTTGTCCTACAGCTGAAATATTCTGAAAGATGCTTAAAACGGCTAGAAAAGCGATTTGAACTAATCGTGCTCAACTCGCCGAGATATGAAAGTTTGAAATTTTTTTATTCCTACACCGCAATATGCTGAAATATGCTTAAAACGGCTAAAAAAGCTATCTGCAACACTCGGGTGTTAAACTTACCGAGATATCAAAGTTTGAAATTTTTTAGGTCCTACCACTGCAATATGCTTAAAACGACTAGAAAAGCGAT
>JAOBRG010041675.1:0-22225 GCA_027574985.1 Umimayanthus nakama | reverse complement strand
CAGCGGATAAATCGCTATCCAGTGGATAAAATTGACGCGTTCTTCATTTTCATTGGACAACGCGCCAATTTTATCAACTGGATAAGGATTTATCCGTTGGATAGAGTTATCCGCTCTTCGTACAACCGGGCCCAGGTCCAAAGGTTATGGGGGGGGGGGGGGCTTCACTGTTTACACAGGTATAATATGTGTATGTTAATTGCAGGTCATTGATATCTATAATTTTCAAAGATAGTTAATTTGTCTTGATTAGCAAGATCTACAGTTTGTACTAAAAAGTGAGACAACATCAAAAGCTTCAGAAATCAGAAAATGATTTCTATTGTCAACTCAGAAATGCATAAAACATGACTGTACTGTGCATTTACTAAAACAACTTATTCCATGCTGCCAGTCTTGTGCTGCTCAGTAGATCAGCAAAAAAATAAATAAGTGTCAATTTTGGATTTTAAATTAAAGTTTGACAAACTTACATAGGGTTGACAAGTTTATTCTCAACTATGTATAACAGTGTACTTGTTAACGATCCAGAAAAACGATGATTTTTCAAATTATTGACAGATATGATTATAACTGGATGTATTTTTTATGTTCGTCTTTTTTTACAGAGAATGGAAAAGATGCTTACAAATTTTCAGGTACTACTGTGCATAACAAGAGCATTTTAAAAGTTCAAAGGTTGATATTGAGAGTGCGCATGACCAATAAGCATGGTACGGTAGGATTTTGTTGTAATTAAGGTATAATGCAGGTAGGGTGTAGTAACCTACTACCTGGTGCAAATAGAGTGTGGTTACAGTAAGTATGGTATTGGTATAGTAGGATAGGAAGAGTATATAAAAACCTATGGGGCAGGTAGAGTGTGACTTTTGTTGTTCCTGCCTTTAGAGATTCCACCTTTTATCTTTTCTGCTTTTAGAGTTTCCGTCCTTTATTGTTCCTGCTTTTAGAGATTCCGTCTTTTATTGTTCTTGCTTTTAGTGATTCGTCCTTTTATCGTTTCTGCTCTTTGAGATTCCGTCTTTTATCGTTCCTACTTTTAGAGATTCCGTCTTTTATTGTTCCTGCTTTTACTAATTCCTCCTTTTATCGTTTCTGCATTTAGAGATTTTATCTCTTGTCGTTCCTACTTTTAGAGATTCCTTCTTTTATCGTTCCTGCTTTTAGAGATTCTTCCTTTTATCGTTTCTGCTTTTAGAGATTCTGTCTTTTATCGTTCCAGCTTTTAGAGATTTCATCTTTTATCGTTTCTGCTTTTAGAGAATCTGTCTTTTATACTTCCTGATTTTAGAGATTCCTGCTTTTATCGTTCCTGCTTTTAGAGATTCCTGCTTTTATTGTTCCTGCTTTAAGAGATTCCTCCTTTTATCGTTTCTGCTTTTAGAGACTCGGTCTTTTATCGTTCTTCCTTTTAGAGATTCCATCTCTTATCATTCCTGCTTTCAGAGTTTTCTCCTTTTATCGTTCTTGCTAGCGAATAGGCTAGCTTTCTTCAATTTCAGCTAGCCACCAAGTTTCCCTTCGGCATTGCATTTTGCCAAAACTTCGTGTCCGGAGCGGTTGCGGAGTTTTTGCACAATTTTTCAACTTCAAAGTTGGCCTTCTCATTCATGACCTTGACGAAAACGTCCCACTGACGTTTGATTTGACATCCCTTTCTCTTTGCGCTTCTTACTTTTTTCAGCATTATTATGCTTCACTCTTTCGTTTTCTTTTTTTTCAGCTGAATCGATTTCGAACTTGTAGAGAGCTGAAAACTTTTAGTTTGTCACGTTCATGTCATTGCGTACTTGTTCCTAGCTGTCTGTGATGCTGTTAAATTCTCTAATTTTTTTTAAAGTATTGAACTGATAGTTTGCCTTGTTTGAAGAGTTGTTGAATTTCCCACAAATACTGTGTTTGTGGACTTTTTCTATATCTGACTTGATTGCAGATACTTTCAAGCAAAATATAGGGTTCTTTTATTACGTTTTTTGAAAACATAAATTCTGCAAGCCTTTTTTTTTGATCAAGCTGAAAACGGCATGTTTTTACCTGTTAGAAAAACAGTACGATTTCAACTTTTATATATACAGAAGACCGTCAATGTTTAAAACACAAATAGATCAAGAGAGGTGTAGATAAACCACAGAGGTCATCATGTCTGGCTTTTTACATCAAAAAACACTCGTAGGCGTTCCTTTTACAACTCAAATTTCATCCATTTTATAAAAAAGACTCGTGTTTTCTGTTATTTTTTATAATTTCAATAGTTCTGAAATATCACTGCCTATTTGTGAATGCTTGTCCATATTCTTTAAAAGTTTATTTTTTATCAACCGACCGCTTGCCCGTCGGCTGATTGGCTTTATGGGACAACTAGTACTTCATGTTCATGGCTTTTGTTATGTCTTTGTATAAGAACGGTTAACATTGTCTCAATAAATACGAGCCGGTGTGTGTTGGTAGTCCAGTTAATAGCTGAAAAGATTACTAGTTTTTAAGCAACGGGTTATATAAAAAAAAATTTTTGCTTGGACGGGTCTCAATTTTTTTTGCCCAACAGAATGGGCCATGGTTTTTTTTTAATTTTGTAGACTATTTTCCCTACCCGGTATATTCCAGAAATAATGACCGGTCCCTAATGCAGGTAGGGTGTGGTAAGGTATGGGACAGGTAGAGTGCGGATATAGTACTTAGGTATCGTATGGTAGGATTTGGAAGGTTTTTGTTTATGGTCACTGGAGCATATTATGGAAGTGGTCTATAGCACAACTCAATTGTAAAGCAAAACGACACAATACAACATTATAGACAGAACACTAGCTACAATAGAGTGTGTTTTGCATTTCATGTTCGTTTACAACAGTTGAAACTGCTTTACAGTGCTGTTTAATAATATGCTACGCAGTACAGGATGAATGTTGGCTTTGCAGATATAAGCAACATACAACATGTAATCCTTTCAAAACATTTCAAACAATTTAGGAGGATCTTGGAAGCATCAGTTCAGAGATCCAAACACTCCAGGAGCAGTCTCTGTCCATGAACATCAAGCTTAAGAACAGACAGGTCAGTTTGATCTTGAAGGCATACTAAACAGTTGTAATAATTCCAAGTTACGTGCTTATAGCGCTGTCACACTACTGCGTATTTTACAGCGTATGCCAGCGTTTGAATATGCGCTGATAGACGCTGGCATACGCTGAAGGTACGTTAGACACAGGTTGTATACGTTTCAAGCACGGTCGCTTACGCTGGCATACGGCGAGGCAGATTATCTTTTTTTGAGCATGCTCAAAAAATTTGTGCCTAATCGGACGTACAGTTTATACGCTAAGCATACGCTGGGCACACGCTGAATACGCAAGAGCTACACTAGAGGTACGTTACTCGTAAGTAAAGTACGCTGGCCTTACGGCGCTGGCCTTACGCAGGTGATCGATATGCTACTCATAGCGTTACTTGGTTCAGAACTGTAAGTATACGAACAAATCTGTACTTTCCGAATGGTACATTGAGCGTATGAAAATTTGTTTTTGAATTTCATACGCAATTAATATGTTTTTCTCATGTGCAGTATGGTGACAGGGCCTTTACAAATTTTACCAGCTGTTCATTTGACCGTGCTGGTATTATTCCACAATGTATACATGTATGTACAAATATTTGAATGCCGTCCTCACATAGTCATTAATTCCTGCCATTGTGCCCATAAATTCCCACAAAAGGCCATTTTGTACCCCTATAAATACTAAGAGGTACTTTCCTTGATGTAAGTAAGATTCAAAGGTCGGAAGTGGCCTTAGCTTTGAAACATTCCGTAAAGTTCAGGTTATTTTAAAGCTCCCAAACTACTAACAGCTGTTTGCTGGATCAGTATTTATCCGTTTGATACAACAGTGTATATCAGTACTTGAAATACATATACTGGGCTAGGTCAATTAAGTGTTTCTGCCAGATTCCCCATAGTTTTTGAGCTCCTGACAATCTATTTTAGCGTTGTGTGGTGTAATAAAAACAAACATAAACTTGTCTGCCATTTTCTAACACCTGTGGCTTCATGTTTCATACAGGCCATTAGAGGAGAGCTGAGCCAGTTTGTAGATGAGATGATAGTAACGGACACAATGGTGAAGTAAGTCTTGTCATCAGCTGTTTTCACAATAGAAGGCGAACAAATCGTCTGGACGGATTTGTAATTCGTCTGACGGTTTGGTTGACTAATGCGAGTTGAAGACGGTCAAGAATTTTTCTTTTTGCTTTTTTTCCTTTCTTTCTTTACAGCCTTCTTTCCTTCCGCCGACTTGACTTTCCAGGAAAAATTCACAAAATTCATCGCTTCTTTTGATAGTTCCATTTTCATTGGACAGGCAATTGCATGTAACCATTTGTTCGTCTAAATGTGAATTTACATGTAGGTCAAACCGACTATGGGCGTCTTTTTCGTCTGGATGAACAAATTGCCTTCATAGACGGACAAACAAAGAGATGAACTCAGACGACTTAGTCGTCTGAAAATTTGTTTGCTCCGTTTTCACATCAGACGGTTTGTCCGTCTGAGACAATTTGTTCATCTTCAAGTGTGAAAACGGCTATTACAACATCAAATACTGTCGATATACTGTATCTGTGACTGTCGTAGAAACTTAAGGTTTTATGGAAAACTAATCTTAGGTTTTAGTTGCCAGCTAAAGTTAAACATGGACCATGTTCAAGAAAAATATCCCTTGGAGAGACAACCCCCCCCCTGAACACCTTGTAATCAATTAGAATTGTTGTTATAATACATGGTGTGCTGGATGATTGTCAACTTTTTAGTAAAAAATTGTTTATATACCTATTCTGAGGCTGCCAATTTAATGCAATTGAGAAAATCCGAAATTTAATCTTCACGGTCCTCCTGGTTAAATGAGCTCTCCCCTTTGTACACGTTGGGTGGTCTCAAGTTGAATGTCTTTAAACAGTTTTCCTGTGTTATTGACTGGTCACGTATGTAGTGTGGAGCACCACTGATATGAACCTGAAATCTGCTCCCCAGGCACATCTGCGAGACTCCAGTTACAGAGCAGAGTTTTATTGAACAGCTTCACGAGCTTCACCACAAGATTGATTTCGTCAAGGAACAGTCATTTAAGGGTGCACTGTCCAGTAATGATGTCAGCGATGCCTTGGACAAACTCAAAATGAAGGTGCAACATGAAGAAAGACACGTAAAAATATTTAGCTTGGGAACACAATTTTTAATTTTCTTCAAAGACGAGTATGTCTCTTTTACTTAGGCCCGGTTCAACTGCCGCTTTTCTCATGCGCCGAATACAATGCTAATGAGTAGATTTTTTGTTCTACCTCGTTTGAATGAGAAGTGTGACGTTTGACCCGGGCCTTAAGAGTTTGGTGTATATAAAACATTGTGTTTTATTATCGATTATTGCCCAGATGGTAATATAAATGCATTTTGCCCGTTTGTAAATAAAATTATTAATTGCCTTGCAAAGACCCTATAAAAATAGGATTAGAACCGTTCACCCAAACAGTACCAACACGCAATGCTACAAATGCTAGTTTTGCAAGAATGATCAATACTCAGTCATTAGCAGGTGCAAACCAAGTTCTAACGCACACATTGGATTTCCTAATTACATTAGGCCTGTTATTTAATTGAAATCTAAACTTTAACTAGTGTGTAACTGTTGTTTCAAACACATTTTAGCAAAGGATGAATACGTATTCCAGCTAAGATTAAGACTTCGTTTTAATAATTGACTCATTGTGTTTTAGGAAAAATCTCATGTGTTGTGCAAATAGAACAGAACATAATTTGGAAATTATTGATGTTGATTGTCCAAAACACTTGTTGGAGCACTGCATTATGAGGTTGTTTGGGTGGACGAACACCATCCTCTCGTAGTGTCTGACGTGGTGAAGTGTATGTTCATTTTGTTTGGTAACAAGAACTTGGCTGAGTTACGTTATCTTCCTTTCAGTCCATGGCCAGCAAGCACATGGCAAGAAAACCGCAAAATATTTCATTCAATAAAATGTTGTGCTGCATCGTTTGTGTATACAAATGTAAAGAATCTGAAAATTTGTTTGAATGTGCCTTTGAAAACGCAATTGAATTCAAGTCCTCACACCCAGTTGGAGCTTACATTGCTTTGCCTTACAATTATTTTGTCTCAACGAAATGTCAGTCTGGCTATAGTACTGTCTTTTGCATATATGTACACTACTATACAACAAGAGAATTATAATAAGTCGATGGCTTAGGAAGGATTTAGACTGAATTCTCAAGCTATCAACCTACAAGAGATATTTTGCCCTGTGGAAAGAGACCATTTATGGTTCTTCAGAGTACACCGTGAAAAATCAAATACATTTGAACTTAGAAATCTCAACTCTCAGCAGTAATTCTAGGAACTAGGGTAGGTATGCTGAGTAATAGCAAATAGGGTAAAACTGGGTTAATGAGGAGGTTAAGTAAAACAAAGCCCATTCCAAAATCCATTTCGGATGATGTGGGGTTGAGACTGATGGCGGAGATACAGGCATTGGTGTTGGGTACATGTGAGGGTTGAAAGTTCAGCGCGCAGGGGGATGGGGAGGGGGGTACAATACAACAACAACAACAACAACAACAACAACAACAACAATTTTTTTATTCGACCCAGACTTACAACTTTACAATGATAGTGTGAGAAAAATAGATAAAATAAATACATAATACATGATGAGTTTGTAAAGTAAGTGTAAGATGTACATTAATAAATAATACATGTATATCTAAAATAAATAGTGTATGGGTACAGGGCATCCAAAAAAACTAATGTGAGTATTTCATAATGTTAACAGTTGGCATACAATTTTTCTCTTTTAGGCTGTGCAGAAAATCAGGGAGTTTGTTCTTCAAAAGGTTTATCAGTTTAGAAGACCGATGACTAATTACCAAATACCTCAAAATGCCCTTCTGAAATTTAGGTGAGTGTGTGTTGAAATCGTTATGTACAGTGACAACACTAAGTTTTGTTTTTGGCATGCTGTCTCAGTATGCTTGGATATTACAACACATTACAACACAACACAGTATACAATGTAATATAATACTGACAGCGCAACGCAATACAACACAATGCAATAACTTTATTTACCGTAGTACCAGAGGCTTACAATACAATGCAAAAATAAAAACATATATTTTAGATATGAGGTACTCAGCTAGCTGTTATAACTTGAGGTTAGTCTAGACAGCTAGCCGATTATAGATTACAAAGTTTTTGTTTATGGTCAACAGAAGAAGGAAAGAAAGCAAACAGGATATATGCAAAAAAAGAAGACAGACATTGAAATAAATTTTCAAAGTAGATGAAGTTTACACAGTTCGTTATAACTTGTTACAACGAATGAACACTAGTTAACGTCTGACAATATCTTGAGACTTCTATAACATTTTCAGAATATCGTTATCATGTTGTCAATAAATTCAATAAATTTTATAGATCTCCAGCAGATTGCCTTTCAGTTTCCTCTTAAAGGCGGCTTTTTTAAGATTTTTTATTTGTTCACCGATTGAGCTCCATGTTTAAGGGAAATGAGTTTTCACAAGTACAACCGTGCTGTCCAAAGTATATCCGTAGATCTGCTTTCTTTTAGTTATTAGTTACATGTCCGCTATACACACTACAGGCTGTAGGTATTAGTAAACAGTAGTAAGTTGTAGGAAATAGAGACATCCCGAGAAGCCAAAAGTTCAAACTTTACCTTTTTTTTGAAAGAGGACACATTTTTGTTTCAAACATTATAATAAATGAGGAACTTTCTGTTTAGTAACAAGAATTTAAGAGCTAGCGTTTTCAGTTTTGAATTTAGTGTATGTCTAAAGTTAAACGATTTTACAGTAAAGCGTAATGATATTTTCTAACACAAGTAGATCGACAATCTCCAACCCAGTACAAATGCTTTACAATTTACAGTACCTAAAATGTCGCATCGAAACTTCCAGACAAACATGTACCATCAATGACGTACCACGCCTTCCAGCACTCATGGTGTCAGGTTTCAACAATTTGCTAGAAATCTCTTAAAATATGTTGAATGTTTTGTTAGAGTCGTAAACTTTTTGATGACTGCGGCCAAGCACGCTTACAATGACTATTTGGTTTGATTTCGAAGTGTTCCTAACAGAATTCTTGGAAAAATCTCAAGGATACTTCTGGTAAGGCCTGTATTTTTAAAAAACGCGAACCATGGCTGTGGCATTCCAACCACATATAAAATGTATATTTAAAACTACAGATTCGTATCCATTTCCGAAATCCATCCCACTTTCCATTTCCCCGTAAATGTGATGTTTTTTTATTTTGTGATCATTGATGGCATCCAAACTAAGTTTTAGAGTAACGAAAAATCCAAAGGATCACGTGACCGTGAAAACACTATTGAAGTTAATACAAAATAACTGGACCAGGAAGAGAAGAAGCACAAAACTATAAACCATTTGGGAGTGCATTAGAGGAGTACTCCAGCGGTCTGTGTCACATTTTGGAAAATAGTATAGAATTATAACAAAGTAAAACTCGTGGTAATCGTGTTCTTCTTGCTTTTTGAAGATACTTTAACGAGTTTCTAATGGCGCACCACAGACAAGTGGCCAAGGAAATCAGGGATGAATACATTGACACGATGAGCAAGATCTACTTTTCATATTTCAAGAGCTACCTTTCCAAGCTACTTAAATTACAGGTAAACGTTTTGTTGGCCTCTTGTCTGGTCCATCATAGCTCCGTTTGTGCATTATTCAATGCTGGGCATTTTCATTTATAATGACCTAGCGCCTGCGTATTACAAGGTACAAGGGATGTAGGTGTTTGAAGCATAAAGAGAGTAAAGTTTGTACAAAAAGTAACCAGGGCCCGGTATTTCAGCCCGATTAGTGATAATCCTGAGTTATCTCTTAATAAAACCGATGGTGTTAGTCCAGGATAAGCACTAATCGGGCTTTTTATACAACCGGGTCCTGATGTGTTTGGCATTGTGAAGTATCTAGTGATACAACTTTGGTTGCAAAGTTGTTTTAACCGTTGTGTTTTCTGATGCAAAACTCTAAAACTATATGTTATGACAAGTGTTTGAATATGATTTTGAGAAAACCCGAACTGTTGGGTCCCACATACCCATTCTGTTCCACCCTCCTCTTACTTTTGGTCACATCGTTTAATGGAAATTAACTTTCTTATGTACTGTTTATTACTTGCAGTATGAAGAGTTAGCAGACAAGGATGATTTGATGGGGGTTGAAGATAATGCAAGAAAAGATATCCTTTCTGGTTGAAGTGTCCTTGAAGGCTACTTTCAAAATTTTTAGGTTCAGTAGCCCAAATTGCAGACACAACTACATTTAGGTTATTTTTGACAAGATTCATACGGTCATTAAAAGAAATTCAATTGAAAATGCATTTTCCAGGCGTGGAAGTATCATTGATGTTGGGGAAAATGGCCAAAGTCATGGAAGAACATGGAATTCCATTTTTTGGTCCAAATAATTCGTGCTGTTTGAAAACTGGAAACATTCTTGACATCGAGCAAAAATACGCCCCAAAGAAGCTGGGTTTTCCACATTTCTTAGTCGTGGTAAATTTATATTGGTTTTGGAAAAATCGTGGTTTAGTATTGAATTTTGTTGCCCGATTTCTGTGTGAACCCTGCTTGAGATACACGTATCTAGAGCTACATATGATTTTTTATTCCGAAAATCACATCCGTGTCCTTTGTCAGTAAAGTTTCCAAAACTGCTTGTCTTCTAAATTACTTTTGATGTAGTTCTCTGTGTGATCAGGTTGCAAAAGTAAGACTTCAGAAACAAACTTTAAGTAGGTTTCCTTTAATGAAAACAACCCATAGTAAGCTGTTTGCGTACATGTTTGAGACGCTGAATATACATGTACGCGTTATAAAAAAGAGTAGCAAACAATGCTTCGTGACAAAATATGTCACAGTCTCATTTCCTTAACAGTTTTCAAGCTTTTTCTCGTCCAAAGTTGTTGCACTAAAAAACAGGTCAACTATCTTCACGCTGGGGAGCCGGGGTACAGTTCTGACGTCAGAGCTAGAAGAGCCAATCATCGTGCCACATGCAGCACAAAAGACAGAGAAAAAGGTAGTTTGAAGCAATAACAATATTGATGACAATAACAAATAATGATGATAATGATAACAATAATATTAACCTTGACTTGTAAAGGGTGTGGTATATTCAGCTATTGAAATTCAAGCTTGTTGGAGAAACGGTACTGCATAACGTTCATTTACAGTAAAACACTTTCAAGTGATCAAACAACTAGTCATGAAGTAAACATTAAAGAACTACTATAAGTGTGCTAGTGATAAAGACACGAAAAACTGCTGATAGAAGAGACTAAATACAACCAGATAGTGGTGAAAACACCAATGGGGATGATGAGAACGACAATAAGAAATTTTGCATACAGCAATGAGTAGTAAAATCAACCGCTTCTTTCACCCTTATCAGGGACCGCGGAGCAACGTTGAGATTTGGGGCCAGGGGGGGAGACACATTGGTTGCTCAGTATTGGGAGGAAACGAGACACTTTTTCTTACTAGCTCCTTAAAATTCTACAATTTTTTTTTGGGGGGGGGGGGAGGTGGATGTGCCCACCTGGTCCCCCTTGCTCCCCGGTCCCTGATTATCAAAGTTATGATCACAATCATGAAGACGACTATTTAATATTGTTACGTTTACATTATTATTCTTAACCCAGCCATACATAATTCTCTTCAAAATGATATGAATGATTAGTTTATTGGCATAATTGCGTTGCAGTATTCGTATGAGAGCTTGTTTCGCAGCCAGCATTACTCACTGCTGGATAACGGCTGTAGGGAATACCTGTTCCTGACTGACTTCTTCATGGCCCAAGGGAACCCCGCACGGGACTTGTTCACGAACGTGTTCGGCAAGACCCTCTCGCTCTTCCTGGTGAGTTGAACTCAGCTCTTCTTGCCTAGTGGATGTTAAAAGATTGATGGCAACTAAGCTTTCTGTCTCCGTCGGATTGTTCTCAGAGTTTGTTAGACTTTCGCAAAGTCCTTCGCACGCAATCTCGTTTCCAGGCTCTTTTTCTCCCGAGTTATCTGACTTAAGAGAAACATTTGTAGTAAACCTTGTCTCGAAGTACTTATGGTAGTAAGGTTACTTCTATACATTTGCTGTTAAGGATAAGAATTGTTCTCATGGGAAAAGTTTAAAAGTGTAGTGTATTTTGGCGGTTAGCATAAAAAGAAGCTTCGCCAGCATTTTTAAAATTACAACATGGATATTATTTTCTACAGTAGAAAACATAAAAAAGATAGATTCTAGTCACTATGAGTGTGTGGGGATTACACTGGTGTGTTTAATCCGGGAAAAAGAAGAACATTAAGGAAGAAATAATCAAGAGATCCGTCTGGAGGTTACTGAGCTATCCCCGTAATTCATTATAACATAAATAACCCTGTCACGCTACTCTGGTGTACGCTTACATTCGCTGAGGGTACGTTATACATAGTTTGTAGAAATACGCTGAATACGCAAAGGCTACGCTAGAGTTACGTTACTCATAGGTAAAGCACGCTGGTCATACGCTGACCTTACGCAAGTGGTCGATATACTACTTATAACGCTACTCATAGGTTCAAAACTGTAAGTATACGAACAAGTCTGCGTTTTCCGACAGGCGCATTGAGCATATTAAAATGCGTTTTTGATATTCATACGCAACTAATACGTTTTTTCTCATAGGCATTAGTGTGGCCGGGCATTAAGCGTTATAATACTATTTTTTACAGTACTAAAATATTTTGAAATCATTTGCGGTATTAGCACCCTGAATTAACTGGAAAGCTAAAAACACTGACCAAAGAGGCAGTGGCCATGCTATAAAATAAATGGCCCGTGATTTAGCTTTGCGTCTATCGAGTTATATGGATGCACTTTGGAAGTAAAGAGAACACACCGGAAGGGCTCCCTTTCGTGCACTCAAATATCTCACTCGCGCTCTCCGAACTTCTCGCGTGCATCCATAACTCGAGCATATTGAAACCCATTTAAACTGGCTATGATAATATCATTACTATAGCTGCATTTAAACATGTGAGCAAAGATTATCTAACAAACGCTGGGGATCATTTCTTGCAAGTTCGAAACATTTTTTTCTATAGATTAGTGAAAAACTTAAAGTGATAACTTACTTACTGTTTCTGCAGAAACAAATGGACAGCTATGTGGAGAACTGTTTTGATTCCATTGGTATTTTTCTGTGTATCCACATCATCCATCGCTATCGCATCTTGATGCACAAGAGAAGTGTGCCCGCGCTTGACAAGTAAGTCCACACATGTACCAGCGGTTGTTGGTGGGAAATACTCGATACACTTTGTGTATACATTTGTGGACGTTTCCTTTCTAAACTTCAAATAGACGTTTGAGAATTTTAACTGTTTGAGAAAGCGAAAGCTTTTTATGTTAATTAACTAATCCCCTGTAGTAATTTGCTGTGCTCTTGCGGTGTCTCCGCGCCATATTTATTTTTATATTTATTTATTGCACTTTGAAGTGTGTTATGGCATTTTTTTCAACTGTAAGTTGTTTGTGTTTTAAATGGCAAAGCTAACATACTAAAAACATCGAGTAAAGTATACGAAGGAAATCTGTTGAGCAGAAGTGTTCTCCTAAATAGTTATCTTTGCATAATAGCATTACTTAGAAATTCGTTCTAGACATTCTTCTGACGACCCGCAACCCCTGTTTTTGCAGTAAATCAAAGAAATCGACCTCGAGGTTTCTGTTTTGGTTAAATATCTTAAATATCTTTCTCGTTAAGGTCTAAGGCACCAAAGTTTAGAATTTGACTTTAGCTACATGTATAACAACGTGCCATGAAATCTGGTAACCGAGCTTAATATTTTAGGACACAACGGCACTATAGAGAAAAAGATAACACAACTGATACTGTGAATAAACCAGTTTCACAATCATACGCAAAGCAATGCAAGGGGTTTGTTCGTGACTCCAACCTCTGTTTACATTGTTTTTGATGTTTTTGACGTTCTCTTGTTTATCAGGTCAGTCAGAAATTGGTCTCGTTACCTTTCTCACCCGATCTGTACTAATTGCCAGCCGTGCTGGTCCGCCAGTTGACAAGCTAACTTTACAGCCCACTCAAAGTGACATAATACAAAATTCGTAGTATCAGTATTGACTCATCACATAAAGTATTATTAAATACCAAGCACTGAATATTGAAATTCTGGTAATCTGATTGGATCTCTACTCACGGTATAAATCCTGTATACTGTAATTTGTCCAAATATGGAAACTGACAAATTTATCACGAGAAATTTTCCCTAAAAATGGTCGAAAACTTGACTCGGTAGAAAACAGAAGTCGAAATATTTTTATCCAGTGCTTGGTATTTAATAAAACAATTATTCGACTCACGCTTGTTGGATGTGAGCTTATGATAGCCGACTCGGTGCTTCTCACCTCGTCCGCTATCTAAAAGCTCATATCCAACGCGCGTTCGTGGAATAATTGTTAATTATCTAGCTCGATGCACTCATGTTCGCTATTGCAATTAGCATTGAGCCTCGGTTGTTTCAAAATCGGTAAAATATAACCCAGGGCGGGACCAAGAGACCAAGTTCTATTTCAAATGGGGAGACGTGTTCCCACTTTTAAAAGCTTTTGTATTTCTTTCTTTGAAACCCAAGTGACGCTTATCTACTTACAAACAACTTGGTCCTGTTGCCCCTCTTTAGGGAGTACGTTGCCTTTACAGGGACGCATTTTTCAATTGGGGTGGGAGTCAGGTTGGGGAAGCTGCCTTCCAATACTACGACTGAATCTAAAACTTAAAAATTCTGTAAACTTAAGGCCATTATCGAAAAGTAAATAGACTGAATAGACTGTCTGATTTGTCTCTAGCTCTCTTTCATTTTATGTGTTATATTTGTCATTTAACCCTTGTGGTTTTAAAGTAGGCTATCGCGATTGAAGGGAAGGTTAGGTTGCACGTGTAGGTGCCTTCTGTGTCAAGTGAATAAAATGGGTCTCTATTGAGGGTCCGTAATTTGACCTTCTCTCTTTAACCCTTTTAGCCCCAACCAGTTTACCTGTGTGTAAATTCTCCCTACATTATCCACACAAAATTAGCTGTTAGGTAATGAGAATAAAGAAAACAATCATACACAGCAATTCATCTAGGATGTAAAACAGAATTCTCTCAATCTGTTTACAAGGAAACTTTCGAGACTGTTTAGGAGAATTCAGCTATATATCATATGGCGCACATGTTCAGTGAAAACACTGAGGTAGTATTATGCTCCTCCCAACACAACAGGTACTGGGAGACACTACTGGAGATGTTGTGGCCTCGTTTCACGTACATCGTGGAGATGAATATTGAGAGCATTAGAACCACCGACCCGCAGAGACTTGGCACTATCGACATCAGGCCTCACTATGTGTGTATACTCTTTGTAGGAACTTTGTACACGGGGGACCATAGACTCGGATTTGTAAATGTTAATAGACGAATGAGATTCCCCTTAGATTCGCAAGGGTTACATCTGATCAGTCAAAGAACATGTATTTTAAAACTTCATTTAAATAATACGGTCTTTTCTCTTTGCTTTTGCGAATGGCGGGGCTAACGTTCAGTTTGCTTAAAAATACAGAACTTGAATTAATCTGAAACAAACCCTTACACTTCATGAAACCTTTGGTGGTAAAGCCATCCATTTCAAAGTATTCAAGTTTAGTTTTGGAATAGTCTTTTTTTAAATTACGTTCAAATTCTTGGAAAATATCATAAGATTCGTTTAGCTAGCGATTCGCTAACGTCCTTAACCTCTGTATTTCATAAGAAGGGGGGTTTTGATTAGAAAGGCAGAGTGAACGGCAGGCTAGATTCGTTTCAATAACTGAACATTTCAAGTAGCCTCAAGTCTGATCAGTGCTACCTCAGTGTAAGCAAGACATTGATCTGTGAAACACATAACATGGTATTTAACTTTTATATTAACGTAAAGACTACCATAAATCTAGTTAGCAGTTGAAAACAGGCAGCTTTTTACAAGTGCTTTAGCAACCTCAATTTAGAAATAGTAATAGTTAAAAAAATGGTGCTCTTAATAGCTGTTTTCAAACATTTGCAGTATGAGCATTGATCAAGTTGTTTTCTCTGGTGCAGTATTTTGAATTACCTATGTTGGTGTTTTTAAAAAATTAAAATTGTTTTCCTTTCCATTAGACACTGTTAAATAGATAAATTGTTTCAAAACTTTGTCTGTTTCTTGCTCCAGATCACCCGTCGGTACGCAGAGTTCTCAGCGGCGATAGTAAGTCTTAACGAAAGTTTCCCGGATGAGAAGGTAGGTACCACTCTCCCACCTCGGCCTCGGTTTGAGTGGCCTTGCTGCAATTACCTGTTCACCTTTGAGTCGTGCGAAAATTTATTTTAGCGAGTTTCAAGTAGGTTCAATTTCCAAACCTTCAAAACCAATCGCTATTCATGATTGACATTTTACGGAAAAGATAAACGCTGATAAACTTCAGTGTTGGGAAAAACCCTTTTTTACTTTTTCGTTCAATGCACTATAGTAGTTAGGATAATTTGGCGACTTGTCACAGTTTTGGGTGTGAAAGAGATAATATGTCCGGTGTTTTCTTACTTTAAAGTTGGTGTCAGCTGAATATCGGAAACACGGATGAACCTGGATCCGAACTTCAAAACGAGATGGTGCCTCAATTCCATGTTGCTAAGAGATTTTTTTTAGACAGTTTTCGTTTGCTTACAATTTTTTGTGAATTTGGTTTATTACTGTGTTTCGGAACAATGTTTAGATGGAAAGAAAATTATAAGAAAAATGAAGACGGGGCATTAAAAGCCTTTTGGGTTATTTTTTCTATTTCACCTCAGGTGAACAAAGTCTTAGCTGCTCTTCAAGCTGAAGTCGAAAATTTTATTTTGAGAATGGCTGCTGAGTTTCCCCTGCGCAAGGAGCAGCTGATATTCCTCATCAATAACTACGACATGATGTTGTCAGTACTAATGGTGAGTTGATTACTCTTTATACCTTTCGTTTCTGTTCCCTTTGCTTTATCTCCTTTGTTTTATTCATTTTCATTCTGTTCTGTTACTTTGTGTTCTGTTCTGCTATTTATTTTCCCTTCTCCTCTCTTCTTTCTTCTGTTCGGTATTAATATCTTTTGATATGTTTTGTTTTTTAGCTGAGTCTAGATTAGTCTTGTTCGGTTTGTCAATCCGGTCTAGTCTAGTCCAGTCTGTTCTAATCCGCTCTAGTTCGGTCTAGTATAGTCAAGTCAATCCCCGTCTAGTCTAGTTTAGTACAGTGTAGTCAAGTCTAATCCTGTATTTAGTTTCGTTCCGTCCAGCCCAGTCTAGTCTACTATAGTCTGGTCTAGTCTAGTCTAATGTAGTCTATTCCGTCGATTCTAGTTTAGCCTAATCTAATTCAAACCAGTCTGGTTTCGTCTTGTTTCCTTTACAAAATTCGGATAATGTTGTCTCAAACTAACCTAGAAAACTTTTTAGTCCTCCAAACATTGATGATGCATAACCGCATGTCCTGCCATTCTGCTGTCTCGCTATGTTCGAACTATTAGTTACGTCGGTAATATTCCGTAAGAAACAACACTAAGTTGTTTAATGTTATCACTTAGTTTCACCATTTATTATTTTACAACGTTCCCTTTGTTCGGTCCCGTCCTATTTTCCGCATTATTCTGATATATTTACCTACTACTAACTAGAACCAATGTTGTTTTGTACTTTAGTCTATTTGGTTGAAACTTACCATAGTAGAGTTACTAACTATGAACTAACGTAGTAGTTCTCTCAATTATCAAACAGGAAAGAATATCTGAAGACTCCGCAGAAGCTGAAAGCTTCCAGCAACTTTTAACAGCAAGGATACAGGAGTTTGTGGAAGAGGTCAGTCTTTAGTACAATTAACCTTTTTGGAAGGCAGAAGCAGCAGAAGAAGTAACTGCAGGGTTCGTACGGGCCCTGTAAATTCTGGAAAACCCTAGAAAGTTTTTGAAACCCTGGAAATCCCTGGAAACCCCTGGAAAAGCCCTGATTTTTTTTATTAAGCCTCACAGAACTTTATCGAAAAAGTAAATTCCCCAAATAGTCCATTCTGTTGATTTCATTACAAGTAACAATCGAGTAGAAAGCACTGCTTCGTATTTAAATGATACACTTGAGGCATTTTGTTTCTTTACAATGATTTCATTAACTATTTAAAACTTTAAAAATGTTGTTTTTAACAACTCATTGTAAACGTTAATTAAATTTTGGGCTTCAAGAGCCCTGGAAAAGCCCTTGAAAAAACCGGTAGAACAACCCTGGAAAACCCTGAATTTTTGAATTCTTGAAGATGAACGAACCCTGGTAAAGCTGATGGAACAAGAAGATGAATCCTTGTGTAAACACAAGTCTCGCTTGCAAACTTATCTAATATAATCATTTTTTGCTAGAAGTCAGTTCTGCTGACCCTGTTCAGTGAATCGTTTTCCATCTATCTGGTTGTTATTAAGCGGCTGAAGATTGGTGGGGAAGAAAAAGAAAATAAATTGCTGTTCGTTCCGTTTGTGTTTCCGCTGCGCATCCGGTTTTGTTTAGTTGAAATTGTTTTGCTTTCTCCAGAACGTTATTCTCTTTGTGCCCCTTTATGCTTCTGCTCCTGACGCTAGCAAATGGTTTTAACAGCAATTTTTCCTAAATACTTTTTCCTAAACCCCGCTGTGAACCTCCCACCCCTGGTTGTAAGCCCTCCTCCCCTCCCATCTCCGCTCTTTTTCACTAACTTTTGCCATTATAGGGTTTGTTCCGATTGTATTTGTTTCAGTTGAAGTTGATGTTGAAATATTCTTGCAAAAACGTATATAGTGTTTGCATGAACACAGACAAACAATTCACCGATAGTTTATAATTCCCTGCTTACAGATAGAGAAATCTTAGTTCGGTTCGAGAAGTTTGTCTAGTTTTTTTCCTTCCTTTTTTTATGTCTAAGTCCCCCCCCCCCTGTCGAGTAGTCACTTCTTGTGTTGGGACATTTTAAATTTTGTAATTTATGGAAATATTTGAAGAGCCTTATATATTTCACAGATTCTGTCGCCTGCATTTGGGGGAATGATAAGTTTTGTCAAAGAGACTGAACCGTTGCTGGAACGAGGACAATCTCAAGTCATTAAACCAGATGAACGTAAGTTTGTTAAGCAAAAGAGACGTTTGCTCAAACTGAACATATACTACTTTTATCACCACAATTCTTCCCGTTAAAATCTGAAGGGTCTGTAGCTCTCTCGTTGAATTAATTCCAAAAAATCATTAGTGCTTTTGTTCGTGGTTTTATATGCAACAGAAACTGTTTGAAGAGTAGGACATGCGTCAGTATACTTTCTTTGAAATGTATTTAGTATACACTGTGAAACAAATACCTCAGGGAAGCGTCACATATCAATTTCTACCAGGAGAAACGTCATTGTGACGTTTTTCGGGGAGCCCCTCCCCCCACCCCCCATGAGAAACGTCACGCTAAATTTCGATGTTTGTCTAGCCTCAATTGAACACTAACCCTATAAATCAACAACCCACTACAATACTAACAGAGTACAAGTGTACGAAACAGGAAGCATACTAAACGTGATTTAAAAAGGCTTTGTCGATGTCCTTATTTCCGAAGTACCCCATGTATACAATATGTATACTCTCTCTTAAATTCCTTTTAAATCTGATGAATGGTTCATCATACATATTGAAATGTATAAATTGCCATGCACTAACAATTCAATTATCACCAGTATGTGAGTTCATGATTGTGTACGTTCATTGCTACCTACATAGCTTTGGAATCAATTTGTACTGACTGCGCGCTATTCCATCTGCTTATGAAATATCTATCATCACTTTGCAAAAACATATAAATACATCTTCATATACAAAGGTTGGATAAGTTTGCGATCGGTCACGACTGCCCTATGCAGAGAGCCTAAAACAGTAACAATAACGCTACCATATCAAATTTTTACTACAAAAAAATTGATCTTTGCCAGTCACTAACGTTTTAATCAATAAACTGTGCTGCTTTGTGCAGCGGGTCAGTGATTTGCTGATCATTAAAGAAGAAGGTTTCAGTTAAGAATAAGGACTTGCGCGATATTTACTCAAATATTGGTTTGGTGTTTTCTGTGTATTCTGAATTAATTATCGATATTGACCAAGAAACGTCATAACACCAACCCCCCCTCACCCTCAAACGTCACAATGATGTTTCTCGTGGTAGAAATCGATATGTGACGCTTCCCTTGGTGTGTTTTGACAAACATAAGAAGTTTAAACTCTGTCTGTTTGTGATCTTTCTGTGGCAGGTCGTGTGCAGCAGTTGGTACGAGGGTTCGCTGCTGATTGGAAACGGTCGATAGAAAACATTAATCAGGAAATAATGAGGTCCTTTTCCAACTTCAAAAACGGAACCGCCATTTTACAGGTTGGTAGAGGGTTGGGCCTAAACTATTCAATCTTGACCCTTGAAAATTGCAAACAAATTTAATGTAAGGTCTAGAACTAACAAAATATTTGATACAGCAGCACGTGTTTTAACGTGAGCATAAGAAATAAAAAACAAACTGAGTGCTTTTAGAGCCGGATGCCACACTATGTTGTGGTAGTTAATTGTATTAGTGTATCTAATGCCTTGAGTATGTAACTCAACCTAAGCTGCCGTTACGCTGCTAACAAGTGTACGTAGTCAAGCTAGTGAACGAGTTTTAAAACTGTTTGTAAGACAAGACGCTTTTTTTCTAAAGCTGGGTTCACACTGGCAACGGAGAGGGAAGCACGAGGCTCCATGTAAACTCTGTAAACCCTTCCGTTCTCTTCTGTTCCTCTCCGTTTTATAGAGTTTATATGGAACTACGTGCTTCCGTCCGTCTCCGTCGCTAGTGTGAACCACGCTTAAATATCTCCAAATTTGTTGAGTATCTCCAAACAATTAATTATTCGAAAAAACTATTTTTATCTGAGCCAAGGTCAAACCACTTGCCGTATGCAAGTGAGGCTTTCGCTCCAGTTAATTGCGGTTTGTCTAAATGAATTGGTCGGTTTAAAAAAGCCAACATCAAACCCTCCGGATTTAGGCAGCTAATATGTAAGCCCATCCTAATATTCTAGCCGAGTTGCATGCCCAGGATATTGATGTTATGTTGGTTCAAATTTATTTCCTCGATGCTATCTGCTTGTTCCGAAACATGTTATTGTACCGCTTATGAGCCAGTCACCGGGACACAAGTTCTCCCCCGGATATAAGCCGACCGGATATAAACCCCTCACTGGGGTACAAGCCCCCCAGATTTGAGCTACACGGTTACAAAACCCTCCGACCGGGATACCAGCCCCCCCGGATTTAAGTCCCTGATATAAGCACCCCGGATGTAAACCACCCGGATATAAAACCCTCACTGGGGTACAAGCCCCTTCGTTTATAAGCCAACCCAAAACTCCTTATGAGTTGCATTATGTGGTTGTATGAGCATCGTGGTTCAAAATAACAATCACTTCGTATTCATTGTAGAAGTTAGTTTTGGGTTCGTTTTTAAACAAAGTGGGTAAAGCATAGCTGATAATATCGTTAGAGACACTAACAGAGATACTGATAATCTGCGAATATTTAGACTACTTAGTGCTGTATGGAAATTTTGAGCAGTTTTTGTGTTCTAGTGATGAATTTAAGTTTTTTGTGGTAAACATATTAATTCGAAGTGAACCGCACAGAGGAAGTATTCCCGAAACTCTGGAGCGCAAATTGAGGGAAGGGGGATGGGGGGAGGGAGGGGGGTGGAGAGGTGATTACTGTTTGGTTTAATCCGATCATTGTCTAACTTGTGTTATTCTTATCAATGTCTTTCCGCTCGCAGGCGGCCTTGACGCAGCTCATTCAATACTACCACAGATTCCAGAAGATTCTCTCCCAACACCCGTTCAAGCGTCTTCCAATTCGAAGCGAACTCATCAACATACATCATGTCATGGTTGAAGTCAAGAAACACAAGACCACGTTTTAATCAAAGATATATTAGAAGATTTCCCATACGCAATATTTACGCATACACGTTTTTTTTATAAGAACAGTTCTATAAGAACGAGGCACATATTGGGCCATAAATTAAGAACAACCTGAGAACTATCCAGAGGGGATTTGGAATTAAAAATGCAAAGCTTACTTTTCTTAATAAACTCTGTATTTTTTCTCAAACGAGATTGTATCGAGCGGTGGAACACTCCAAATGTCGAGATCGATTGAACTTCCATTCTGCTTGATGATAACAAGTTAGGTAATTTAAGAAAATTTTAAAGGTTATTTCCGACTGTATTTGTTTTTACGAGTACTTTTAAAAATAAGAACAGCTTAAGAACAATCGAGGCTGACATTTCCCAAAAACTTAAGAACAATGAGGCTCGGCCAAAATTAACTGGTTCTTTTAAAAAAAAGCGTGTATATAAGCCCCAGTGACCACAAACAATAACTTCAAGTCACAATGTTGCTCCAAGTTTCATTGTTTACTATTGCTTATGGTCACTGGAGCGTATTTTGAAAGTGGTCTACATCCAAGACATGTCGGGTTCGCGAACATGTGACGAACATCGTTATTCCTGACCCAGTCTGACTAACGAGTCCGTATCATAACGGGTGTTCTTGTATTATGGTTGATTGCCTTAATTAGAGTGAGATTCCACTCCACACTAAAGATAAATTTCATTTCCTTGTACTGATTGTAAATTAAACAGTATTTCTCAAGATAAGAAAAAAATGACAACGATAACTAAAGCCGGTTTTCCACTAGGCAATTCAGTTTTCGTGCGAAGCGAATTTTTTCGAATGCAGACATGCGCTGTTTAATTCCAACAGACAACACAGTTTTCGCCGGCTCTTTTCTCTTCGACGAAAAAGTAAGTTCGAACTGTTGCTACTTTTTCACCGCGAAAAAGCTCGCTCCTCGCGAAAAAATTTCGCCTAGCGGAAAACCGGTTTAAGACGGGCTTTGTCGAAGGAAAAGGTTTAGGATTAGTGAAATAGGGCTTGGGATCAGAGTTAGGATTATAACCAATTTTTAGACAAGGCTTGAGAATTCAAGGAGATTTCGGGTCTCAAGTTAGGTTTTGAACTG
>JAOBRG010041564.1:0-22226 GCA_027574985.1 Umimayanthus nakama | reverse complement strand
AGCAGGCTACTTACAAATTGTCTTGACACACAGTCTCCTATAGGTGTCACACACGCACCCATGGTACCATACCAGCAGGCTACTTACAAATTGTCTTGACACACAGTCTCCTATAGGTGTCAGACACGCACCCATGGTACCATACCAGCAGGCTACTTACAAATTGTCTTGACACATAGTCTCCTATAGGTGTCACACACGCACCCATGATACCATACCAGCAGGCTACTTACAAATTGTCTTGACACACAGTCTCCTATAGGTGTCACACACGCACCCATGGTACCATACCAGCAGGCTACTTACCAATTGTCTTGACACACAGTCTCCTATAGGTGTCACACACGCACCCATGGTACCATACCAACAGGCTACTTACCAACTGTCTTGACCCACTCTCTGCTACACGTGTCGTACACATCCTCGTAGTGCCAGCAGGCTACTCACCAATTGTCTTGACACACAGTCTCCTATAGGTGTCAGACACATCCTCGTAGTACCCGGTTGGGCACTCGGGGACACACTCCATTCCCCAGAAGCTCTCCAGCGCCACGTGTCCTTTCTGACATCTTGCACACCACGCGGAGTCGAAGCATTCTTCACAGTTTGGTATCAACCATTTGCATTCTGAGTGAAGAACTATGACAGACAGAAACTGTTAGCACAGGGTCACCCTCACTAGCTTTATGAAGGACCCTGGCACAAGTTACCAGAACTGATTATCGATCGTATGTAAGACATTTTTAGTGGTAAAAAAACTGTTTTGACTCCCAAAAATAAAGCTCGCATTTCAAGCCACTGTGAAATTTCTTTTAAGGTCGTAGATAAAACTACACTAACTTTTGGAAAATTTTTAGAAAAATTTCGGAAATCTTCCGAAAATGCTTGAAATTTTTTCAAAAAGTTTTTAGTAGCTTCCTCACTGTCTCGCCAGAGACCCGAAAGTAGCTTCGCATGAGTCGAACATATGGTGTGTTTACTCCACTTTTGTAAACTTGTAATGAATGCTGTACTTTTGTCCCCCACTCGCACTCATCTGTTTGCATTTTTAATGTTATTTATAGATTCAATGCTCTTGTAACCCTTACTGTGTTATATTTAACCAGCAAGTAATTAAAAATTATGAAAAGAAATCAGTCTAAAGAGCTGTTTGTATGAAATAAAAAATCTCTATTTAGAGGTCTCAACCAGCAGCGGGGAAAAAGGCTATTTTAAATTCCGTCGATAAGTCACTTTTTCTATTTCAAACGCAATTTTTGTGTTTTAGTTTGGCCATGTGTCTGCTGATGAACTGGGCCCGGTTTTACAAAGAGTGGATAACTTTATCCAGCAGATAAACTCCTCCACAGTGGATGAAATTGATGCGTTCTTGGTTTTGATTGGACAACGCGCAAGTTTTATCCACTGGATAGGGATCTATCTGCTGGATAGAGTTTTCCATTCTTCGTGCAACCGGGCCATGACAGTAAAAGATTATTGAACAGGTTTTTCAAAACAAAACTGCCATTTCCAGCTTACGTTGTGTATTAATCTTATGCCCCAACAACCTGAATTGCGCCTGTTTTTTATTATCTTCTTGCGCATATAGTGTAATAGACGTGTTCATATAAAAACCAGAAACAGTTAAATAAAACTATCAATTGTCTAGACCTCCCACACTCAGAACCAAAAGTTGAATAATCTGAACGTTACAGCTTTAAAAAAGCCGCTGCAATATCGTGAAGAGCAGAATAAATCTTTTAACATGCAGCAAGCTTGTTTGCGGCGGTTTAGGTAGTTGTCATTGGGTGTATAATTGGAACAGTCTTTGTGACTCCTGCCCCAAGCATTTTATCAAGCAAAAATATTTGAGACTGGAAATAATTAGGGGATTGGCTTCAAGGGCTTGATCCTACAACAATTTTCCTCATTTTTTAAATTCGACGAGCGGATTAAAACATCTTGTGGGATTAAGAAGAGTGCTCTAAACGTCACTATATTGAAAAAATTGCATGAACTGACAACGAACTGACTTGTAAGGTGCTTCACAGTAACGATGCCCTATATTGCGATGACGAAAGTGTAAGTTATGTTTCAAAGTCGCTAAAACATATGCAATAGAAAAATTGGTGAAAAACAACTATTTTAACAGAAGCTGAAAACAAAGCATAAAGCATGTTAAAATGCTGATGGCTCATTTTCCGAATTTTGTGATTGACTCTAGTTGCTAAGCGGGTGTGTGTGTGTGTGTCGGGGGGGGGTAGGGCAAGGGTGGACAGAACAGTGTGTTGTTGCTCCTAAGATTTCAATTTCAAACCTTATTTTTCTTAAACCTTGGCTTGTTTTGTGCTTGACTTGACGACTGATATTCCAAGATGTCTATTTTTCGTTTATGTGTAAAGAATATTTTCCAACGTTTTAATATTAGCTAAGGCTAGTCCAATGTTCATTGTATTGCATCGTGTTTAATTAAATGGTGAACTGCCTTTGACAAACAGTAATAGTTGGCCAGCTACAGCTATAATTTACCCCCAAAGTAGTAACTAATAATTTAAACAGAATATATAAGAAAACTCCCCAACCGCTGAGTAAATTCAATCTACAGGCATATGCTTTGGCTTAGCTTCAAGACAAGTGCTGTTCTGCATTTAAGATCGTAGAAAATATACACGCAATCCGTTGGTACATTTCACAGACCCCAACATCAAAGGCTAACAATTTATTCTTATTTGTGTGTATACATTTAAGAATTCAATTCTGAAAAGAGAACATCGTTTCAAATTAATACAGTAATCAATTTTAGGGTGAAAAAACAAGGATTTAAAACAAACAATTACTAAATTGGACAAAGTCAAATATTATTACTATCGTGAGATTGACTGGTGGTAAAATTGAGGCGGGAGTAATTCTGGCTGTGACGGAAATCACCAATGCATCAATCTATCAAACGGAAACACAAAATTTTGTCTTACTAAATGTTCATTACTCTGGTAAAGAATACTACCATTGTTTTTAACAGTTTTTTTTAACATGCTTCTGATAATTCACATTACATGTGGAGTTCGTTAGCTGATCAACAGGATTTTACGTTTTTATTATACATACAGAATTCGAAAGTGTCAGTGGAAGAAACTACCCAGACTTGCGTCAGCAACCCTTTAACATATCCCTCATATGTAGACACATCTGTTTGCTAGTCAACTTTCTAACCACGTTGTAAAATGCTAGGACAGACTTTTTGTACATGTAGTTGCCAGTGCTGACATCTAGGTTTCATCAGGCCTTTCCCCGACCGTTTATGCATTATATCACGGCACTAATTTTGGTGTTATATGAATACGAAAAAGATCGTATGCTACACTGAAACATAGTCCGTGCCATTCGTTTGCAATCACGATTATGGTTTTTGGTCACTGTTTTTTCTGTATATAGTCTGAAGCTCTTAACGTATTTTTGCCCAGTCAAAGTATAGCTAATTAGTTGACGAAACGATCTTTTAGCGATTCTTGGGGGATATGCGCTGATCTATGAATGATGAACATATATTCCTGACACTCGGAGTTCGAAAATCGATGACAAATGTATCTTGATCAAAGTAAAAGACAAGTCATAACGCGTGGCTTAAAGTTTCTCTGCGGCGATATCTTACACAGACAAACAGAGTGAGACATCAACTGCCCACAGACAGCAAAAACACTGCAACTATACATAATAATTGGTTAACTATGCGTTTGCAGCGTACCTTTTAAATTGAAGAGTTTGTGCTCTTTTATCGTATTTCCTCTGGGTGAAATTTCAATTTCCTTGTCAGCCGTGCTTCGGCAAGTACAGGTCAGTAGTTGCAACAGTAATGTTCCAGAAGTAAGTGTAGAGAAGGTGGTTGAATATTTCACCATCTTTACTTGTAACTAAAGTGCGGACCCAGTTCAATGCTCGATGATCCCTGTGAGTGCTAAACACAAAAATGGTTCCGAACGTATCATTTATAAGTCATCACACTGCTAGCTGTCGCACGTATCCTGTTACTTCAGCAGGCATTTTTTAATAGGTCTTTTAAACTCTACTTAGACGGCGTCATCACAAAATGATATGATATGTCACCAGACGTTGGGCTTCGTTCCAGAGCACTCGACCTTTGTGTTCTATAATTTAGCACTTGCATTTTATCAGTTTCGTTGCTCCAGATCTTAGCAATATTTACAGTGATGTAAAAGGTTTCTTATACAGAAATAGCAATCTCAGAGAAAAAAAATGTTATGCTTGTGAAGAAAAAGTTCTGATAATTTTCACCTGTTCTTAATTGTTGGAAGTATTTATCCTGTTAAGTTCAGTATAAAGCTGATAAAACTCTGGTAACTTGGAATGAATCTCGAAATAAGAGGGGTTGGCTTATAATAACAACAAAAACTGACAAAAGTAATTACAAAGCAATTAAGCTCAACTGATGATTTTCGTTTCATTAAAAGCTAAACTTTACTAGTGCCCCAGCAGAGTATTTCAGCTTTGAGAAATGCAAAACGAAAGGTCATTTTTACGATAATTTTATTAGTTGCTTTAATTTAGATGTCAACGTTTTGGAAAGATTGTTATTTAGTGGCAAATAGCCAGGATAAATGTGAACGTGTGATCTGATACAGTATCAAAAACATTATTTAGAAATTTCTTCATGTCAGAAACAACAGACGACACGCAGTACTAATTGGAAAACTATTCATTAAAAAATTCCGACTTATTTGAATAATTATAGAAAAGCACGCCAAGTTCTAACATTCATATAACAATGCATTTGAAATGAAAACAGGAAATAGTTTCACGCAAAGTTTAAAACTTGACAGTGTTGACAAACTTCAAGTAACAATCTTGTGTTAGTAGTTTATACAATAGTAACACGTGCCTTGCTTGCTCTTATAATCTCAAGGATGAACAGAATGACTAGCGATATAAACTAACTGTTGAAGAAGGACTGTTTGCTATTATGGTGGTGATGGGAGAGGGTGGTGGCTGCCGGGGGGGTTGGGGGATAGGGAGTTGACTGAGCTGCTGAGTGGAAGAACTTTACGGAGAGACGAGTGGTACGTACGACTGATCTAAGGAAAAACAGTTTGTTTACATGTTTAGAAACGTTTTAAAAAGACTTTATTCTCTGATTTCCCTCCATCCCAAACCCCTGGCCATAACTTTAAGGAACAGGAATTTCCGTTCCAGGAAATGATATAAATGATAAAGATAATAACATTCAAAGTCATAAACATAGCTAGCGCTATTAAATGGTTGCGGCGGTGAGTCATCGGTCTGATCCGAGCCGTTCAAGTGCCCGTATAAAATGCACGGTACAAAATAAAACATTTACCGGCTTGTGGGCTAAAACACCCTCATAACAATATGAGTGGTTTGAACTTTCATGAAACATAAGAAAATAATTCAGCAAACCCTCGGCAAGCCATTTAGTGAAAAACATAAACTCAGGACGCGGATACTTTGTTTTTACTTTGATCTATTTACTGTATACTTTGATAGTCAATATTTTGGCTGAGCGCTGTAGCCGCAAATCTGTTAACCGTTGTAACGTCCCTCAAATGTCCGGAAGAACTGTTGGATAAACCAACAAACAAGTGATACAGTTACAGTTCTTTTGGTGTAAAAGAGCTTTTACTAAAGTGACATGAAGATACTAATGTTCCACCAGATGCGAGATCAATTAAAATGTTGTTTAATTAGTTTTGATACACATTAGAGGCATACGAATCGCTTAAAGCCAGAGGTTGCATCGTACTTTTCGTTTCAGTATTTGTTTTGTGTCTACATGTAGATCTTTAGTATCGAGTGGAATGTAATCAAAATTCTCTACATAGATGTCAATATGCCAACAGGCGGATGATTCTATCACTTCGACGGCAAAACTTTCGGGTGAACTGTTCTGGCTTGGGATTCTGTCTACGTTCGATACATGTGTGGCACTCTAATTTGTAATTTTGAGAACGAAAGATAAAGGCCCGTTCGTTTCTGAAGCTTCTGAAAACCTTCCGATATACCGAGCAAACAGACAGATATCCTTCGTAGCAAGCGCAAAAACGGAATGGATAATTGGGAGTGGTTGTGGGGAAGGGAAAAACGGAAGACGGATTTGGGGAGGTGGGAAGGGAAGGGATTTTCCTTCTCTTCCCTCTTCCCCAGTCCCCCTTTTTTATTTCTCCCCCAGGCCCATTTCTTTTGTCATCCCTTTTGCGCTTGCTTCGCAGGTTAACCGTTAACAGACGGCCTATTGTAGTTTGAATTGACAAATGCCACACGCGGCTTTGTGGTTCAACACGGTATTTTAACTTGAGTTCAGCCAGTAGTGTAGTCATCGCTAGCAAATCAAGAACAAATGAAATGAGAAAAAGTTGTCGTTATTCTGTTGGTTTATCAAAATCATTTCGACATAGTAATATTGAATATTTTGAGATTGCTTGGTGCCCATGTCAGGGACCTGAATTATCCGATGCGGAAAAACGTTTGAAAAGCCCACTACAAACAAACACTACTATGACACAAACCATTCATTTATTGGTAGAGCTCCGATTTTTTTTGTCGCGGTTAACTGAAAACTTGCCTGGTGGCTGCTTTTCCCAAAAGGACAAGGCAAAATCGGACCGGTTCATCGGATGAAATAAAATCTGTTCGGTTTTCAAACGTCCTGACGGAGCTTGTCAGCTCGTACGTAACAGAGTCCCCCATAACTTGTCAGGAGCAAGAGTTAAAGCGGGTAATAGAACAAAGATGTTCTTTCACGTGAGAGCACAACAACAATTGAAGATGATCCTATCCCGACGAAGATCGGCTCGTGTGTTGCGGTTTGTGCTGCCCGACAACAGGACAAATTGACAAGAACAAAAAATCGTTGGCCTCCCAACAAAAAACCCTTCGTGTGAAGTGTGCTTTAGACACGTAATCATAAAATATAAAAAAGTAAGAAAACCGTAAGCATAGCAGCCGGGTACGGCCGAACATTTCAAATAGATTGTTTGAAAGTACTGTTTATCTTTCGAGAAATCGTGTTTGAATAAGTCACAAACTCGGCACAAAACATTATCTTGAGAAACCGGCGAAGTGCGATTATAAACCTGCTTATCTTACTACAAAACGTCTCTAGCTGTCTCGTTTACTTTTTGAGTCGTAAAAGTTAGAGTTCAAGCAAATTTTTATTCCTAAAACCGTATTTTGCTTCTCTCTTCTGAACATTTTATCAGAAGTATACTTTCCTTTTGCCTCATTGTGACTGGTTGCTCTATCACGTGATGAGTGATCACTTTACTGTCGTAGGAAGTAACATTATATGTTCAAAAAGGCAGAATTTCCAAAACACCCGGCCAAAAACATGCTTCATTGACGCATTCATTTTACCAGGTTTTTTCGCAAACAAAGGCCTGCACGATGTTTTATGGTGTATTTTACTTTCAGTAGACATACATAGCTATTTCACAGTTTCTCCAATTTGATATGTAAACATGCGTTCTATATGTAGGTATTTCCATGCCATGTTGTGTTCCGTAATAGTTTTTAAAAGAAATTATCAAAAACGTTGATTATTGACATGTATAATAAAATACAAGTTATTGTAAAAGGGCTTCAAAATGTTTAGTTTTACCTGTGTACAAAAACGACAGTAAGTATTACAGTTTTTACTTTTGTAAAGAATATGACAAATTACTTTAGTGAAAATACTTTGCTTTTACAATAGATACAAACAACCAGGCCTGGCTCAAAAACTGGCCACGGGACCCAAATTAAATAAAACAATCGTATAATAGGCTATGCAAAGACGCAACCTCAGTCTAACTGAAATGGGGAAGACTTTAATGGTAGGGATCCCCCGTAAAGTTGTGAAATCTGAAAGCCTTAAAATATTATTTTTACCACTCTAAGGCTGATAGCTATATCAAAAAGGTTCTGAAAATTGATCGTTATTTTTCTTTGACTTTGACAAAAGCAGCATTGTCATCATCTGTCGTCATTTGTAAACCAACATCACAACTGTATTGTTTGTAATGTCTGTGTTGCTGGGGAACAACTCATGTGAGCCACATCCCTTAAGAAGAAATAAATGTGAACCTGTTTGTTTTCACTGAAAGAGCATTTCGTTCTATCAATAGTATTTCTTGAGTTGTACAAATTAAGTTATTTATCGTGCGCACATAGAAATATGCGAAGACAAACTACAAATTTAATATCATACTGTATTATCCTGTTAACACAACACAATAGACGGATGTCTAACATGTTTTTGGCTCATAAAGACAACAAATTCACCTGTCACGAGCACGGTGAACATGAAATAGTATGATAGTAGGATAACCGAGTTCAGAGTTGCTGTTTCTTCCTCATGCCCATACAGGAGTAAGCTTTACTAACTCACGCCCTAGTTCCTGGACTGCTCGTTCTGCAGCAGAATATTTTGTTGGCATTTATGGCATCTCCAAGCTCGAGTTTCAGGCGGTGGTAAAGTAGACGGGTTATCAATCGCGAGCGCTTTTAAAATTGAGGCAGAATCTGTACGGATGTTTGCCATTGGTCTGTCAAGAGGACGCGGAGGGAAGCACAGGCGCATAAGGGCATCACGAAGAATCTGGTGTTGCTCGTTATCGTTGAAGGTGGTACGGCTCGTGAAGGCTGTAACACATTCTCTCACAACAGGTACTGGCTGGTGTGAGCGCTTGAGGATATCGGCAGCGAATGATATGCCCACAGTGTCTGGTGGGGGCAGAATGTCAGGTCAACATTGAACCGAGGGGCTTGTCCAAGTGTGGTACAACACTCACGAGACGGACCTATAGCTAGAAGCTCAGTCCATAAGTGGCAACCTGTCCTTAATGTGTGTAAGTTTCTTGGAAGGGCGTGTTCCCTGTACCAAATGAGCGTGAGTGCGGCGAAGGTCGGAGTCCTCGGTTGGATGGCGTGCCAGGTGGTACGGCTGGTGAATAGCAGTCGGGCAGTTCAATTTAGGATATCCTGTGTAGAAGACCGGCGAATGACAGAATCCTCAGACTTTTTCATAAAGGAGCAAGTCTGGCACGCAAGGTCCTCGCGGTCAGGAGCATTGCGGCTGTAAAAGTCGGAGGGTAGGATGACAGTCCCAGATGCATGATGGACAGTTACCTGGTAGCGGCTAACAGTTGACAAGAATGTCGAAACCCGGGGGCTTGCGGAGAATTCGTCGAATCTTGGACACAAGGTTTGCTGTCAATCAAGATGTAGGCGCAGTGTGTAGACTGGATATAGGTAGGGGCTGAAATGCTTGATAAAGACAGCAATGGACAAAGCTTCTACTTCGCATGGTAACCAGGGTTGCTGGAGTCTGGGCAATTTTGCACTAAAGAGTCCGGCAACACATAGTTTCTCACCGCGTGTGATGTACAATGTTGCTCCGATACCGGACTTTTGGACAGCTCTGTCGGTCACTAGCGACATAGCTGGTCATCACGTCTTGGAAATGTTATGGTGCGTGAGTATGGGAGTGGTTTATGTCCTCGTTGAAATGCAGAACGCAGCTGGTTAGACCAGGTGATGGATTCTTGAGACTGACGTCCAGCTACAGCATTGTCAAGGAGTGAGATGAGTCTAGCACAGACAAAGAGCACGCGGGATAATGATGAGAAAGCTAGTGTAGCGACGTGGTGATGGCTACCATTGAATGTGCCCTGGGACAAGATCCAGCCTAGTATGGTCGTGGAGGAGGGATTTATGAAGGTCGCAGTTTTGGAAAAGTTCTTTTTCATTTTTGGCTTCATAGTGCAGATCATCAACAATCTTGACGACCGCACCCTCCTCTAGAAGATGGCCAAGGACACGGCACATGAGCCTTTCGAGGGCAGTTCCAGAGGCTGGCATACCGATGGCGGACTGCATATATACCCTAACACCCTGAAAGGGCAAGGCAATGCCACAGTACTCCATCAAGTCCAGGGACAGCGGATTCTGGTAGAAAGAGGCTTGTGAATTCTGATTTGATGATGTACTTCCACAAAGAGATATGGCATAGAGTAGAGTCGACATTCAGCATAAGAAAAGGCTGCAGTTTGCTTTATCTGGTGACATCTGTTAAGGCAGTTACTAGGGGTGTACCACCAGAGGGCTTCTTAACCAGGAATGAAGGGTTTCGGTACTCTACAGAGATGCCAATGTCCTCGGGGCGCTTAAAGTCTCTCAAAGTTCCAACTCGTCAGTTGTTTGTTGGAGCTCAACCAGCTTTCCACGCGCATACCGCAGAAGGCACCCTTTTCGTTGTGGGGGCTTGACGGGACCCACGTTTACTTTGCCAGTGAAGGGACCTGCAGCACCATTGTAGACTGGGAAGAGGGGGTCAAAGACAGTGAGGTACTCGTCAAGCAAGGTAGAGAACTTGGATCACAGACCTATAGTGAAGAAGTTCTCAGGGTTGCGGGACACATGGGTGGACACGCTAGTCGAGGCGAGACGGGCTTGGAGTAGCCATGTCACACTGAGAGGTGTCTGGTGAGTACACTAGGCTAACTTGACAGAAGTGCTTGTTGCACTTGAGGTGGCGTGATTCAGTGGAGAGGTTTGGGATGCGAATTTTTCCAGCGATACTGGAAACAGTTGCTGGTGGGGGCCAAATATCAGACGTTGTGAGGTTTCGGACCCTTGCCGTATCTGTTCGGGGGTAGGGCGTAGTTGGAACCAGGTGGAGCCGTGGCGGGTAGAGTGACTCCAACAAAATCACCTGGCCATAGTACAGTTGGTGCAGCAGGAGCACGCAGGACCATGGCTTGTCGGGCAATCGTGCCAAAAAAGTTGCGGGCTGTTAGATCCGTACACATAGCAGGTGTCGTTGCCTAGGATGACTTGACACGTACGTTTTGCTTGACGCACAGCCAAGTCATTGTTCTCCATAAAGGGTGTAACAGCAAGGACATCAACGCAGAGATTTTCCGCCACAATTCCTTCGAACGTAAATTCAGTTTTGTACCGAGTAAACAACAGGCGGGTTTCTCCTACAATCTGAAGCGGGGATAAACCATGAGTCTGATGGGCAGACTGGGAGCTAGGACTTGAAGGTTAACCAAGTCTCTCGACATTGGAGCTGCAGATCTTATTCCCAGTGGCTCTACTGTCGATAGTGATGCGGACTGGATGGTGGGCGTAGAAGGTATCAAGGTACATGGACTGGTGAGTTTCAACGCGAAGCGCTGATATATCAGGAGCTGGAATCGCCCTCGGTAGCAGGATTGCTAGGGTTAATATAGGGATATCGATATTTTCAGGGAAAAATGTGCGCTTGCTTAAGAAATGCTGGAGGTTAGGACGGGCGGTATTCTTTCACAAAATGCATGATTTTTCTTGGCGGTTGAGACGCTGAGGGTGTCTGTAACTTGAAGGATTTGCGAGGGTAAAAAGCTGCTGTGCACATGATCTTTGCGACGTCAGATGCCCGTATCTCATCAAGTAGGGATGGCATTGCTAGAGAAATTCAGTTCCGTACTTCTTAAGTAAGTTCTGAGTGTAACAGACGAAGCCACGTGAGAACGACGAATTTTTCTAAAGTCGCAGTCATTTCTTCATCTTCCAGTAGGGCCTCACCGTGTTGTGAAATTCCGTTGCTGCGCAATAAATTATCCTCGATGAAAGCATTTGGACGCTTAAATAAGTACTCCAGCCGCCCTAGTTGCATATAACTGCTTTGTAAAAAAGTGGGTACAGGTGATTTGAAAGCCAAAGCGTAGTCTTACGATGTTCCAAATGCTTTCAAAGGACGAAGGTTAGTTGACGAGGGAGCTGCGTAACATTATCGAGCAGCAATTAGCGATTTGCCTAAGCATTATTTCCAAAAAGTTTGCCTCTTTTTGGGAAGCGAACCTTATGGACTCGGATACGTCTGCATGTGTTCTCATCACTAAGGCCGCGTAGAGCCTGGGCGTTAGTCTTCTTAGCCCACAAGAACCCTTCGGCTTCAAAGGGGGCAAAGTTTGAACTTAGCGATAAAATATTTAGCGAGTTCTGTCTACAGCTTTCGAAGCTAGTAATAGTTTTAGTTTTCCCAAGTGACCACTGTTTGAGCACCCGTGTGCTGGCCATATTTATGCTTTCAACTTGGACTGGGGGTTTATTAGCGGCAGCACTAAGTTGAAACGCGTCTAACTGAGAAATATTTTACAGCTTGTGCTTACCTTGAGTTGACAGTGGGTTAAGACGAATCTAGGGCTGCCACCACGCCAGTGTAATGGGATGAGCACGCACACGCTCCAATACAAGTACACGACCAACAATAATACACAAGGGCGAAAAACAAGATGGCGGACCATATATGCACGGGCTACCGCTGCCAACATCAGCAATATCAAATATGATATTTCCAGAATTATATTAAGTAAATGTTCCCATCTAAAACGGAACACAAAATACCTGGTTTTACATTGAACACAAAATACCTGGTTTTACACTACTTTTTGCACGAAATAAAAGTTAGTCCCCCGTACCTCAACAGTTATTTTTGATGACCGCCTATCCCACTGCTAAAAAGACTGATGACCCCCTAAATTTTGCCACCCATTGTCCATAAATAATGCAAGCGTGTGGTTAACTTTAGTAAGTTTAGTTTAAATTGGAAATATATATATTTCACTTTTATTCTGCTTTGGTTAGCATAAACACTGCAATGGTGATTATCGAAAATGCCGCGCGCTGAATGGTGGAGAACATCCCTGCTATATTTAACAATTATTCCACGAACGCGCGTTGGATATGAGCTTTTAGATAGGGAACGAGGTGCGCAGCACAGCACTCTTTTTAAAGGAGGAAATCAAGTCTGCTGCGGGCCCTCTACAGGTTTGCGCAGACCATAGCGCGGGAGCCGAGGCTGCCACACATACCGTGAACCAAGTCTTTGATGAGGAAGAAATAGATGTAGTTCTGCTTATCGACGCGACTAACGCGTTTAATCAGATGAAAAGAGCAGTAGCCATGCATAACATCCAAATTACTTGCTCAAAAATGTCTAAGTACGTAATCAAAACCTACCGAAGCCCCTCAAGGTTATTCGTTTGTGGCGGTGGACAGATCTTGTCACAGGAAGGTACTACTCAAGGCGACCCTCTAGCTATGCCTTGGTACTCAGTCAACACGTCTATCATGGCACAAAACCTGAGATTGCAAGTACCCGAAGTCAAACAAGTTTGGCTGGCTGACGACTCAGCAAGGGGAGGGACAATAGAAGATTTATATCGCTGGTACGAGTACCTGTGCAGGGAAGGAAAAAAATATGGCTACTTGGTCAATGGTTCAAAGAGTTGGCTGATCGTGAGGTCACAAGAGCTATAGCAAATGAAGCAGAACGGGTCTTTGAAGAAGAAGTTAATATCAGACAGAAGGGAAAAGGCACCTCGAGGCTGTAATAGGATCTAAAGAGTACAAAGATCAGTATTGCGCTGAGAAAGTTCAGGATTGGAAGGGAGAAATCTCAAATAGCTAAAAGCCAACCACATACAGCTTACTTTGTGTTCACCATGCAAGGGATACAAATCTAAACTCACTTTCTGTATGCGAACAATCGAGTCGTTCCAAGAATATGTAGACCCTGTACATCAAGTCATCGATGAGATGTTTCTCCTCACCCTATTTGGCCAAGCACAACCACTCCCGAATGAACTGCACGAACTTATTACACTAACACAAGCGCAAGGGGGGTTGAGAATACCTGTTCTAAAAAGAGAAGCCCCACAACAGTACTCAGCGTCGAAAACTTTCACCAAACAACATATCGAGTCTATCAAATCTCAATGTGAAATCATGAATACAGCAGCTTGTAGAGGAACTAAAGAGAGACCTATGGACACTCAAGGCAGAGAACACAAAGTCCAAACTCGAGAGCATCGATGCATCCCTCAACCCTGAGCTGTTGCGTCTCACACAGAGACAAAGGCGCGAGTTCTTGGCTAAACGCCATACCTCTCAAAGACCAGGATTCGACGTTGAATAAGCAAGAATTTAGGGACCTCCTGGGATTGCGGTTCAATTCACCACTGCAGGACTTACCGTCTACCTGTGCTTTTGGATAGCCATTTAATGTAGGCCATGCTTAGTCATACAAAGGGGGGGGGGGGTTGTGGCTCAACGCCATGACGGAGTGAGAAATCTACTAGCCTCTCTACTTAGCAAAGTGTGCAAGAATATCCAAGTTGAGCCCCAGCTCCAGCCATTGGACAATGAAGTGATGAACCTAAGATCAGCCACAACAAGTCCGACGCGAAATTTGATGCGAAGGCTGGTGGCTTCTGGTCGCGCGGAGTTACAGCATTTTTTTGATGTTAGAGTGACGCTTTTCAACTCCAAGACTAACCAGGGGAAACCAATTGCAGCAGTTTTCAAGGAACATGAAAGTGAGAAGAAACGAAAGTACCAACAAAGGGTGCTAGAAGTCGAGATGGGCTCCCTTACACCACCTCTTTTCGGAACCAACGGCGGGATGGGCGAGGAATGCAAAATCAGTGTTCATGAAGCATTTAGCGGTGAAATTGGCAGAGAAAGAAGTCGAAGGATATCCATTTGTTGTTAACTGGCTAAGGACCAAGCTTTCTTTTGAAACTTTAAAGTCAGTAATCACTAGCATCAGAGGATCTCGACAGCCTTTTTATAGAAATGAAGTTAAAGAAGATTTTAAAGTGAATTGTACAGCCGCCGACTTGCTTTAGCGGAACGTTTGTCGTTTTGAGGGCTACACATTTTATTTTGCGCGCTAAGGACCAGGATTTTCTTCCGAAATTTTAAAAGTGTCAAGTTTTGAGAATTAGTAGGATTTTCATTCATAAACATTAGCTTTCGTAATACTCAGAGGTCCACCAACGTTTTAAACATTTAGCGTTTTGACTTTTTGACAAAGGATTACAACGTTTTATCTTAGTCTTCTTATTCTTATAACTATCGTTTGTTAAGTAGTATTTATATAGCGTTGAGATAATAAAAAAGGGTTATACATCAAGGCACATTGACAAACAGATAATAAGGCCTTTCTAAAATGTTATTAAAGAGTTCGACTTTTAATTACTCTACAACCTTATATCGTTAAATTTTAATCTGTTGAGTAAAACGGACTTTCATAAATTGGCGTATTTCTTCTTCTTTTACGCGAGCTTCGGAACCAGGATTGTGTTTCAGCCGATAAAACTAAACCTTTAAAACGGAATGAAAAACGTACAAGCTACCTACTACATGCGCTAGAGTGTCTTTTTAAATTTCATGTATGAGTAATTATTTAAGACCTTTCCCTTATCATTTTAAAAAACACATTTTATACACACGTAGCCGGGTAGTTTCGAAAACGGAGACTTTTTTCTCCGAGTACGGCTGCCGTCCACACATAACCGGCGTTTTCGGGCACTAAAAAGGGAGGTTTTCATATAGTATGTACGCTTTCCAGAGTTAAAACCTTTGAAAACGGATATGTATTGTATTCATGTGGACGGGCGAAAACGTTGGTTTTGAAATACGATGACGTCATTCCTACAGTCAGGGTTCTCTCTTCCGCACATACGATTCGAAAACGCTACGTGTGGACGCAGATTTTTTCAAATGCGGAGGAAAAAGTCTCCGTTTTCAAAAATATCCGGTTACGTGTGGACGAGGCCTTAACTTTAATGTGGGTGCATAAATTAAAATCAGGCACGGAGACAGTTAAGTGACACTAGTGTTTGCTTTTACAACCTGCCAGTTGTGCCCAAATATATGTAAAGTTGATTTTTTCTTTTTGTTATAACAACAAGCTGCATCACTGTGAAATTGATTCAATGTGTTTTGCACTCTCGTCCAAGGTGTTACTTGAATTTGTTTCTAGATACTTTCCTTGAATCATAAATAGAATTGCTTCATTAAGGAAAGCAGCTGCAATTTCGTCTTTTCAAGTTGTAACTCCATTGTAAACAACCATCCAGCTAAAAGATCACTTTTTCTTTTCTTCTTTTATACGTAACAATAAACAAACTTCACCGTGAACACTTCTTCTGGCATTGACAACAGCGTGAAATGGAGCCAGATAAAGACACGCTTTCTTGGTACTGGGTATCGCGTTGGTTATCAGGAAGCTTAATCGTTGTTGGTAATTTAACTGTGATCTACCTCATTTCCACGAGAAAGAGTCTCCAGAAGATTACAAATTGGTTTGTGTTCTCTCTGGCCTGCTCTGACCTGGCTGTCGGAGGAATTATCGTTCCTGCGTCATACATTTGTACCTTTAAAAAGAAATGTGAGTCGGAAGTCCTCCGAGTTTGCTACGACATACTGTTGTACGTTTCCGTTTGGAATCTTTGCGTTCTAACTATAGATCGCTACATTGCAGTCGTTTCCTCGCTGAGCTATTCCTCAATAATGACTTATTCTAGAATGAAATTTATGTTAACGTTCAGTTGGGGACTTCCTATTATAACCTCACTCGTACCGTTGACGTTTAAACTTTTTGAAGGAAGCAACGCAAGCGGTTCTACAGAGAAAGCAATCCGCACAGTGGTTTTGTTTGCCTTTGAGATTCTGCCCTGCGTATTGATGATTCTGTTGTATATCCATATTCTGGTTATTTGCAGAAGACACTCACGTGCAATACAGCACCAAGAAGCTCAACTAGGGCACAATTATCGAAGCAATGGGCATCACGATTCGCGCGAACGGATAAAGGAGAAGTCGGCGCTCTTGGCCGTTTTGGTTGTTGTGTCTCTCTTCATTTTGTGCTGGACAATCTCTGCGTATAGGGCTATGTGCCTTAACTTTGGTGTTTGTCAGGTCAACGTACAGACAATAAAATTGTCGCGGCTGCTGTTCCTCGTTAACGCGGCGTCCGACCCATTTGTTTGGGCTCTTATGAAAAGAGATGTGCGTCGCGAGCTGGTCCTGTGGATTCGATGCTGGAAAAACGACAATGCATATGATGGAAGACCTTGTAGCGTTTCCATTTCAAGTGTTCTGAGCTATCAAAATAACAACCAACCCAAAGCGTTTACCTCGGCCTCTTTGCCTACAAACGCTGATGTTGTGTTTGAAGCAGAAAACAAAACTTATGACACAGTTTTGTAACGAGAATCAAAATACTTGTATTTCTTGTTGTAACAAGGAAAACTTTGCACAGAAAATAGATTATAGACTTCCATATCCTTTAATACACTGAAGCACTGTATTTTAGTTCAAAAACGGTATTACAAATAGTTTTAAAGCAAAACGATCGATGCAGCAATGCTAGACGCTTTTCTTGGTTTGGCCGGTGAAGTTGCTCTACCAGATTAATATTCCACTTGTAACTTTGTTGGCATTTATGCGTCATTTTGTTTACAACCAAAATCATGTTGGCATTTGCTTTGTCGACATGTTCTAGAACACTGCGTCCGCGTCCATTTATTTTAACATTTAGAACTGGTTTTACTTCATACAATTGACACATATATATGATATAGTTATTAATGAAACGAAAACAAAGTGTTTTCAATTCCGTTTAAAGTTGTTTTTATTGGTGAAAAATGAAAATAAGTATCTGCCAAACTTAGAAACGTGTATTGTTTCCAATAATGCTTTGTTTGCAAACCTTTCAACAGCTTTTCTTGTGCAGGGAATGAAAGCGTGGATTTAATCTCACTCAAATTGTTTCGCCAAATGAAGTAAATTTATACCATAGAAGATTGCATGATTAAAGAGCAACTTTCGCATGTTAGCATTATTGATAATGTTATCAGTTTTTATTCAATAAAATCGCGGCGAAATTATTTTTACTTAGTAAGATATTATTGGTTTTGGGATAAAGGAATGAATGTCATACCGGTAATTGTCATTCAAAATTGATGCAAAATAAAACAGCGTTTTAATAATTTTTATTTAACAAAAACTAAACAAAACGAGATAATTACAACAACGAATTTCCTGTGTTTTCTAAATATTAAAATGGTTTTGAATGTAACTGCATTAAAATCAAAGGAAACAACAACTTTTTATAACGGACAACATTAAGAACTTTCCTTGCAAAAAAAAAAAGAAAATAGGAGAGACAAAATGACTTTTACCAGAAGCTCAGAGCTTGGAATAAGACCAACGGTTTGAAGTACAGTAAAAATCCGCGCGTAAGAACCTTTATTTATATAGCTGACTGATTTCGCGTGCTGCGATTGGTCAATTCCAGGTCCGTAAGTTGCCGTACGGACCGCTAGCTCTCGATCACCTTTTCAAAACCGGAATAATCAACAAAGCCATATAATAAACATCTTATTAGCCTCGTTTGTTCGGTCCGTACGGCAAGTTATGGATCCTCGATTTTTTCTTCCTTGTTTTCATATTTAAAAGGAAGGAAAAAACTCGGTCATAACTTGCCGTACGGACCTCGCACTCAGCTTACAAGAGGTATATATTTTACAGCTTCATGCTAATCAGGTTCTCATATTTTTGGATATTTATTAATAATAGAGGCTAACCAGGCTCTTAGAAAGTTCTAGGCAGCACTATGACTATTAATGCTATATCACTAAATGCATTTTCTACATATACCTAACTCAAAAAAGGTTGTCTTATTATTTGTTGCATTGTGCATTGCGCATTGCTGCATACCCAGACGGCAACGCACCATGGATGTAACGAATTTTATAAAAGGTGCCTAAATGAAACAGCGACATGCGTGTATTAGCCCTGGAAGCGATGTTGAGAACGAATGTCCCTGTATCGTAGTTGACGCTTGCAATGCTATTCAAAGCTTCGTTACATCCATGGTGCATTGCGGTCTGGGTATGCAACGATGCGCAATGCACTACGGAACAAATCAGAAGACAATCTTTTTTGATTTAGGTGTATATAAACGCTTCTTATAAACTTCAATTGTGTATGCATTTGGCAGAAATTTAAAAAAAATACGAAACATTAAACTGTAAATAGGTTTTTCTTAATTTTTTTTATGATGCAACAATTAGTTTTCCATATAACCAGCTGTTCTAATTTGCCAGCTTGAATGGGTTCCTATATACTTGGTTATTGAAAGTCAAAATGAGAGGCTTGATTCACTAGGTTCTTACACGTGGGTTTTTACTGTATATTGATCTTAAAAACTCTTAAATGAAATCATTTATTTAGTTTCGTTAACTGATTATACCGTCGATCCCATCTCTTTTTCCTCCTACCGTCCTTTTTTATTAGCAAGGTAGGAAATCGAAAACAAAATTTCCGCAATTATATATGATACTAAGTTTTAAACACAGTTTATGTTGATTGAAAACATGACTAAAACAATTTGCAGATTCCGAAATTAACCAAGCTAGCTGTGTGTAAAACTATCTTAAATTGAAACCTTACAGTTATTTTAATGAAAGACGCGCGATCGAGCAACAGAGGCAAAGTTTTAGAAATGACACTGAGCATTTTATAACGTTAAACCTTAAAACAGGCAGGCTATATTGCCACACATATACAGGCATTGAACCTCGAAAGATTATGCTTAAAACTAAGAAATTTTATTGGAAGTATCTGGAAAACAACATTTTATATGGCAAAACTACGAAATAAGTAGAAAAACATGAATAACTGCGAGTTTTTAATCATTTTTATTTAAAAAATCGAAAGTTTGACAGCAAACTCTGATTTCGGGCAATTAGTATGATGACGTCATCAATGTGGACGTCACTTACTTAATGTCAAAAGATGTGTTCATTATCAAGGAACAGTTATGCAAAAGTGCTTGGCAATTGGTCAACAAGGCCAGCACAACAAATGACAAAAAATCGGATTTCAGTGTATGTGTGTGTGGGTGTATGGTGGGGGGACTAGTGACCCAAACTGGGAGGACTGAAAACAACTTTTCTCAGTAACACTTTATAATTGTCAAAGTGTGTGTGTAGGAGGGGGGGGGGGGGTTAACTCCCCAAGCCCCTCTTCCTTTGCCTCTGTGGGCCCTGATGTTAATCCAGTAAATTGTAAGTAAAGCATGCTAAAGCTTGTCGTTACTATCTCTCTCCTGCAAACACACTGTGCTGGGTTTTTTTAGCAGACAATGAGCAAACTTGGAAGATGGCTCGAAAGAGGTTTTAAGAGTTTTTTTTCAAGAAAACGGTTTAACTTTATATGTATTATTACTGCCTATATGGTAGAAACATGATCATATAATAGTTCCACGTTTCCTTCTCTTTTTATTTTTGATACTTTGTAGTCACGAAGTGTTACTATAGCAAAGCAGCAAGAGTTCTAGTCAACTACCTTAAAAACAGAAAAATCTATTTTCTGTAGAATGTTTACTGTGATTTTTTTCAAATTTTAAAAAGCTGTTTTCAACGCGCGCGCGTGGGCAGGAAAGATATCCCATTTTGAGTTCGACTGTTGCGTGCATCAGCTGTTATTCAGTAGCAGTGTTCAGCGGCCTAGGTCGCACGCGCCAAGAAACTATTTCGAGCCACCTTAAGCATGTCAATCGTCGAACATGTCAATAATCAAACACGTGATTTACTGGGCACAATATTGTTAAATGAAGAAACAATTCTTCAAAAATCTTTTCCAACCAACAATCAGATCAAGGACTGCGTAGCAGAGGTGGACGGAGGGGGGATGTGTTACCCCAGTATGTGTATAAATATAAAGAGTCTGTACAGGTGTGGGTGTATACAAGCTTTATTGCATAATTAGCATGTTATTTGTTTACAAAGTAAATTGCCAAAGTGGTTTCTAAAAGATCCATAACATTGGAAGCAAATGTCTTTCAAACAATAACTAAATACAACGTTAATATTGAATCGTAAAAAACACAGAAGTTTGTAATGTCGTTTTGTGTATCTCTTAACAAGAGGCAATTGCTGTTATACTTAGTAGTACTATGAGTTGAAGTTTTGTTATAAGTTGTGATGTTGTGAGGAGGATTTGACTCAATTTTGCGATTAGTTCGGAATTTGTAACAGCTAATTAGAAAAAGAGTCCGAAACTATAGAGTTAAAACTGATCCCGAATTTTAAAATGGCCCTCTGTTATCTCCTTTCGCGAGTCTAAACGCACATTGGGTGTGGCGGTTTGTGCTGCAGTTTCCATGTCCTCAACTGAATGTCCTGAGAAGTCGAATTGTCTAGCCACGGGTTTGAACAACTTTCACATCCAGTTACACCTTTCACACAAATCAAGTTGTTTGGCAATACGATCAAAGCAAACTATCATACATAGCAATTTGTCTAATATTATAACAAAAATCTTCCAACCTGTTTACAAAGAAACTATAGACAAGGATCAGGCCAACTCAGCTTTCTGTCATACGGCGGCGTTTCTTTGGCTGAAAGGATTTTAAAATACAACTTGAGAGTACTGTTTCAAACGTATTTTGAAATTAGGTTAATTATGAGTTTTTTGAAAATAGAATGTTAACTATCGTGCTTTGCTTTTTTCAAGAAATAAAAATTAACTGAAAATAAAAATTGATTGCATTCCTGTTTTCACGACAAATACTAATGGTCCTTACCTGGGCTTGAGTACCCATTATTTTTATCTTATCTCTGGATCACTACTCCAATGCCTTACCAAAAATTAGCAAGTTATAAAAAAAAGAAAAATATAACTAGTTAGAAAAAAACAGCTAAATAGAAAAGAAGTAACTAGTTAAAAACAGAAACTAACTTAAATTAAAGACTAGAATCAATCAGTTCCTACTGTCAAAAGCCAATGGCCATTCCGGGCCTTGAACTCCCACCTTAAACCTGATTTCTTGATCGTTAGTCCACTGCCTCACTAACTGACCTAAGGTGGATTCTCTAAAGAGCGTTTACTTTTTCATGTATATAAACATTAATCAATGTTATAATTAAGTCAAATCCACAAAACAGAAACTTAAATAAAAACAAACAGTCAAAGGTTCTACTTATCTGTTATCTTTTCCTCGTTACATGGTATAAAACAACTTTTATAAAAAACATTTCAAACAAACTAAAGAACAGTGCCGGTTTTCCATGTAATGAAAACAACATACAGCGCACACTCAGATATGTTAAAGAAAAACAACAGTTTATTTAACAAAAATTACACTTCTTTTTGTTTCCAAAGATGCGTACATTTCCTTCTAACATAATAGAGTTAAAGTTTGTTACATACATGCTGGGCCTAGTTAACCAAGATATTTCCAAAAAGAATAACAAGACCCACAATCAGCGGCAAAGCAAGCCTACCGCATATATAAGAGGGATAGGATGCTTAGGGTGGTGGGGGGGCTTAGGTCCTTAAGAACAGAACTTAAAACGCAGTGACGTCCTCCCAGACCTTCTTCAGACCTTCTTCAG
>JAOBRG010041453.1:0-20037 GCA_027574985.1 Umimayanthus nakama | reverse complement strand
CATCATCACCATCACCAGCATCACCACCATCACCATCACCATCACCACCATCACCATCACCATCACCATCACCATCATCATCACCACCATCATCACCATCATCACCATCACCAGCATCACCACCATCACCATCACCATCACCACCATCACCATCACCATCACCATCACCATCATCATCACCACCATCATCACCATCATCACCATCACCAGCATCACCACCATCACCATCACCATCACCACCATCACCATCACCATCACCATCACCATCACCATCACCATCACCATCACCATCACCACCATCATCACTACCACCATCACCATCACCATCACCACCACCATCACCATCACCACCATCACCATCATCATCACCATCACCATCACAATAATCGTTTCCATTATCATTATCATTATCATGGACAATAGACAATACGTGACCGATATTCGACAGATTCGAACTCATTTTATCCAATAAACAGCCAACAGTGTCGGATACTGTGATAAGTTAACGTGCTGTATAAATATTCCAAATAGTACCTTCTGAGCAATAGCTCTAGAAAGGAAATGACCTACACGGACAAACAGAAGCAATCTTTTGACCCCGGTGGAATTCGAACCCACGACCTCCGGAGCAAATCGCCGCTGTTTTACCAAATGAGCTACCAGCATCAAATGTCAGACTGGACAGCCCTCTCATGATACTTGGTAGCGGTTCTCCGTTTCATATTCAAAACGTACCGCAATAAGCATTGCTTTCTTGGTCTCATCCTACGCCGGTGTGTTCTTAAACATGTTCATAAACTTTTGTATTTTTGATCCTCAATGCTGTCATAAAAAATTCTTGCCGAAAAACAACAGCCATTTCCACACTTGAAGACGAATAAATGGTCCGAACGGAAAAATCATCCGACAGTTTGCTCGACCTACAGAAGAGAGTTGTTAAGACTGTCATCTGGAGCACACTGCTATATGGCACGGAGTTGTGGGCATTGAGGTGAGATCATATACGAAGGTTAGAGAGCTGCGAAATGTGGCTTTGGAGAAAAGATCCTGAACATGTCAATAAGTCGATTAAGGGTACTTCGGCGTGTTGAAGAAGAGAAGTCAGTTATATCCATCATTGACACTGAACAGAGGGAAGAGTGGAAGGAAGAAGGCCTCCTGGGAGACCCAGAACGAGAGTACTGAATAGAATCAGGAACAGCAGCTCGTATCAATCAGTTAAAAGAAGAGCTTTAGATAGGGAATTGTAAGGATGGACCTGCTCTTATGACAATATATAAAGGCAGAACACACAGACAATGTGAATTCGAGATGGTCACAGCTTGTTCTTGTTTTAGTTCGTTACTTTCTTCGCAGCTTTTTCCTTTCCGCCGTGTTGACTTTTGAAGAAAATTTCCCCGAATCCGTCACTTTTCTAATAAATCCATTCCCTCGCGGCAGGTAAATTACCCATTTGTTCGTCTAAATGTGGTTTTCGGTCGGAGTTTGGGCGGTTTGTTCGTCTGGACGAGCCAATTGTCTTCAAAATATCATTTTCATAGACGGACAAACACAAGCACAAACCAGACAAACAAGTCGTCTGAAATTTTGTTCGTCCCATTTTCACATCAGGCGATTTGTTCGTCTTCTAGTGTGAAAGCGGCCAATTTACAGTCGTTTCAAAGAATGTTAGTATTTGCAAGCCATTACCAAGTCTGAAAGGAGGAGCTACGAAGTTTCGGAACGCTGTATTCTACCTCACTTACTATCTATTGACCCGGGCCCGGTTGTTCAAAGCCCGATTAGTGCTAATCCTGGGTTAACTTAATAGGTTTTGTTAAGAGTTAATCCAGGATTAGTACTAATCGGGCTTTGAACAACCGGGCCCCGTACACTAGGGGTACAAAGCCAGCAAATCACGCGCGAAACTATACGTAATTTTGATAAAACTTACGCCCCCGTCCACACGTATCCGGATATTTATGAATCCGCAAGTTTTTCTTTGAGGGTTCGGCTTCCGTCCACACACATTCGGCGAATCCGCAACCTTCTCAATCCGCTCTCCGGAGTAGAAATTTTTTGAATACCCAAGAATCCGGATACGTGTGGTCGGTCAAATCCGGGTATTTTTAATTCTATGACGTGACAAAATACCTTTTCTTCCAAATTACGACATATTAATATTATAAAAGCGAAAGCAAAGAAAGAACGTAGCAGCGAACGAAGCAAAGAACTTACCGCCAAATTTGAACACGTACTGAAACAGCTTTTGCGCATGCTGTTTAAAGAGGAATCTTGGCCGATACGAGAGTGAAAACGGATACGAGTGGACGAGAAAGTTTCAATTCCGCAATAACACATTAGCAATTGACGGTCGGGTACAAAATATTCGGTTACATGTGGACGAGGGGTTGTTCATTTTTTTTATCATTATCACGAGTGTACAAAACGCACGCGGCGGGGGAGGGGGGGAGGGGGGGGGGGGGTTCAAAGCCGATGTACACTTTTCCCAAATTTAAAATAATGAGAATAATTTAATAAAAATCACCATTCTATTGCTTTTGGGGAAAGGAAAGAGTTTGCATAAATAGTACGTTTTGTACGCTCGTGAAGAGAATGAAGAAAAGGACGACCCCTTAGCCATTGGGGTGAACGGTTTTTAAACAACATTGCAATCAACACCCTTCTGCTTTCCTTGCCGTTGCTCTGTCTAGTTCTTACTAGAACCAATACTTAAACTAGCTTTATGTTAGCAATAATGATCATACCTTCTGGGTCATGCCCGCAACAGACAAACGCAAAAGCAAGAGATATGCATTGTCGGGACAAATAAGAAGCAGTTCCAGAAACACTCACCTTTTTGTATGCATATGCCATCTTCTCTAGAGAACGAAATGTGTTCATATATTTCTTACATTGTGTTTCCGCAACTTCAACTGTTCTCATAGCAGTACTAGCACCGAGGAAACTGGAATTACTTTGAACCGTGTGTAAGAAGGGGGGAGTGGGACTAGTCCAGTCCTGAAAACACTCGTCCCAGGTTTCCTCGTCGTACAAGTTATCTCTCCCCAGTGCCAGAACAGGATCGTGAATCTCGGTTTTGTTCAGCTTTGTAAGTTTTGTGTTGAGAATTTCTCGTACTCTCTCGTCCTCCTGTCGAAAGAACAAAATTTCAAAACTTATAGAAACTTGTAAGGATCTTGTCAACTAAATTGTTCCAAAACTTGTAAATTGGAAATGTATGCAGTAGTTTGAAGACAAATATTTGAAAATATTTTGACTCGTGTTTTATTATCCAACACCGCGTGGTTTTGTTTCAGGCCATCTCAGTTCGTATAACATAGAGCTGATGTCATGTAGAAGAGAATTTCCATACTTTATACGCGACATTTCGCTAAGCCCGCCCAGTCAATATCGATATATAAATTTAAGTAATTTCTTGTCATCAAAAGACGCAAAAGTTTTTTGTGGGATTGTGAATTTTAGCCAATCCCCCTTAAAAGCAACAAAAATGTTTTAGTAATAACAGAGTATTAGCAAATTCGGGTTTTTTTTTAGCAATGCACCAGTTGATTAGTTAAAACTGAACAAAAGTTTTAGGTTCTTTTTTGTCCTAGCATCTGATGTCTTCGAAACAACTCGGCAGAAGTGTTCTGCGGCTTGTATTAGCCAGAGAAAAGACGGCGTCGTTTATTTTCTATGTTTATAGAGATATATAATGAAAAGCTACCCATACAAGGCTTTTAAATCTTAATTTCGTCTCCGTTCAATTTCTTTTCATTAAAGGTGGTTTTTGTAAGAAATTACCTTTCAATTATTTATTTGAAATCGGTTAACACTAACCTCAAAACTAAGCACTTCATAGGCATTCAAGAGCACTATTTTGGGGAATATTATAAATAATGAAGTATCCCTGAAGCTATTCCTATAAAAACGAGACACAACTTAGATGTTAAAACGCTTAAACTCAGCTGCTCCCGTAATAAATTGGACATCAAAAAATTCAGACGAGAATCGTACAAGATTAGTGTGGCGAGTGTTGTGGGTGTAATCGAACATGTAAAATTGCAAGTAAACAAGGGCGGTGTCCAATTGAGTCATAACATCCACTAATCTCGCGTAGAAGCAACCAGATTTTGTTCTGCATTCCATTTTTATTCTATTTTCATTCCATTTTCATTCAATACTCATTAGAAGAAAGACCTTGTTGATACAGCTTGATAAGGTGAAAAATTATTCCGAGTAGGACCATTTTCCCTCTTGAATTGTCGAGAGGAAAAAATCGTAATTCGGTAACCAGGATAACTAAAAAGATTACCAGGAAACGACAAAAAGGGAAAACAAGTATTCTGGCAAAGCGTGTTATGAAGTGCGAACGTAGATTCTTTTTCACGAATGCATGACAGGCTTTTTTTCTCAATTTTTTTTTACTTTCAAGGTTTCCCAGTCCGAACGACTAACTACGAGAAAAAATCTGAACGTCGAAAAATTCAGCTGTGGTGGAACAATAATGAATGAAAAATATCGAAAACTAATGCACGATCTGAAAACTGAAACGAAAAAGACAAATACCGGTACAAATTTGCATTACATTGTTTGAAAACGAAAACAAAGGAAAACGAAAATCATCTAAATAATTTTATTAAGGTTCGTTATATAATCTGACATCAATGACATGCTCGTTTTCAGAACTATCGATGCTCGATTCATTTGTCATTTCGAAGTTGACGTATAGAATATAAATAGATGTCAACTTCAAAGGCAAAGGCAAATCACATTTTGATGAACGCCGGAAGACTATGAACTTTTGGCGGTATCTATAATTCATAAATCTGGCGGAACTTCAAGTAGTTACAGTAGATCTTCGCTCAGAATCGGCATATTAAATTAATATTAACATGTTATGGTGTTTTTTCCCGCCTAAGGGTCTTAAAAGTGAACGATGTTTAGCAATGGAAAAATATACAGTAGAACGCAAAGTTTTTTTGTTGTATAAATGTCAACTTTCGAAAACGAAAACTTCAGGGCGAATAAAGCTACAAAACTTTATCTCGCCGGAATCTTTAGTTATGGCGTGAAGTGGTGCTCTTTGCGGCTTCGCCTGTAAGATATAAGCCTTCTCCATAAAATAATCCAATTTATTAAATGCTCGCTGCTTTCATCAAAATAGGCGAATAGGCGAATATTTTTGAAACAAAGGTCTGTATTGTAATTAAAGACAGAATGGTGAAAAGGTTGTCCTGTTGTTGCGTGCTTAATCGCCCTTTTTCGCTTGCGCCAACTTCATCACATGCACAGAAGAGACACTTGAAGGTATTTTTGTTCGGTTGCGGAGTAAAAATAATTTACTTCAACGTGAATCTCAAGTGATTTGAAATGGCCAAACTCCGCCACCGCAAGTCAGACATCTATGTAACCTTTGAACCGCTCAAAACTAATGAAAAGCTCAAGAAAGCTGACAGGTCCGACAGCTAAACTGAAAACATCACGTATTCGGAGTTGAGTTATCGCCATTTTCACAATGTCAAATGTAATGATTTTGAAAAGATTTGTTTTCTGTTGCGACATCAGAGCTTAATAATAATAATATATGGACGAAAATGTAATGAGTTACTTTGGACGCAATGCGCAGTGATTTGCACATGAAAGGAGCCAAACCTGGCCGCATTTTCGCAGCTCGTTTCTGGTTGATATCCCTAGAATATCAACAGTAAAAGTTTCGAAAGAAGCTAAAGACTTTACTAAAGAACACGGAATTTTTCATCAAGGAAACGATCTGTGGGCTTCACACAAAGATAAAATACATTGCGTCAACAGACCGTGGGAGTATTTGCCTACAAAAAGGGTACAAATATGCAAATAGAATATCTGCAAAGCAATATTAAATATTTGTCTTTTCTAATCGTGGTCACACGACACCTCAGGAAATGAAGCCTCGACAGATATTCACATCTGCCGAGTCAGTTTTAGAAATAAATTGTAATAACGAATATCGAATATACTCTGCAAAACACAGCTAAGTATTTTTGTAATAAGTTTTTACCAGGTTTGGAGATAATGTTAATCAAAAGTTAATAATATGAAATCCCTTGTGCAAAGTTGTTTTCGCAACCTCAAAACCACCTGCTTTTCATATACAATTTCTAATTCCCGCAGTTTCAGTTAATTCACATTATTTTACTCTTATGGCAAGCCACAACAATTTATCGCGACTTTTTTCTGTGTCGGCTCCTTCCGTTCTCTACTCGAAAACCTAATCGCAATATTTATGCTGCCGCTAAATGTGCGAACTTGGAAAATATTGTGCATTGTGTGTTTAGAAATACCGGTAATGAAGCTTTCACTTTGGGAACATGTCACACAAAAACCAAAATGTGAACAGCGAGACACCTAGCTATTTTTACCTTTTAAATAACAAATTTAAACTTTTTGTGAAAAAAAAAGCCTCAAAAAGAAAACGCTAAATCAAGCTTGTCGAAGACACAAAGACATGGATTCTTACGGTAAGAATATTTTCGCGTTAATATAATTACTGAAGCCCAGAAAAACGATACCATACTTTATGGGGCTCTGTTAAAGATTTTTCCCTTTTCGACAGGAAAAAGTTTTGCTCCATTGAAATGTTTTCAAAATATGTTCAATGCCATGAATGAACCGTGGTAATCACGTTAAAAACAAAACTGTTGAGGCACTTTAAGGTATTGTGTCACATCCGCTGCTGCTTTGCGCCTGTTCGATCATTCAACCACAAAATAAGCCAAATATTTTCTAGAAACTGTATGGTATATGCGAGGTTTTTGTTACGATTCCCAATTTGAAGAAACAAAACTTTAAAGCGACTTCGGTACGTACGCGAGGCAGATAAAATAACGCACGTGATGACAGCGTTGCGTTGAACGATTTCGAAATACTCTCATCGGAACAACAGCTCATACAAAATGCTAACTAGAAAGATCATCTAAAGTACTCACCATTAGAAGAGAAAGAATTTCTTCTTTGAACTGTAATTCTGCCTCTTGAAAAAGCAACAACTTTAGCATGCTTTCATACTGTGGTTGAACTGTTCTATTGCAACCGCAACGCTTGATTGTGTTCGGTTCACTGTGAGAACTCGCCGTTGCCATATTGAACGGTCGAGTTTCGCTTCCACAATGGGCGCTTTAGCACTAATCTGTGAAATTATTCTTGCGTTATTATTCAGGAAGTTGACGTGTTTTTCACTGCAGTCCAGTCCATCAAACGATCTCCTTTCTTGTTTGACTGATGACGTCTGAACTCTAAAAATTCGCTTCCTGTTTTTGAGCGCGCGCGCAGTCGCCACCTCACTCAACAAGAACTTCACTCTCCAGTTATTCCGGGCATATAATGACAAATTTGACTATTTACATTTGAAAAGGGATTATCTAAACAGCCCATGAACTATTAATTCAACAAAGCCAAAAGCAATTATCAACAAAAGTGACACATTTGCCGCGCATTTCAAGAACTGTTCCAAGAAAAAATGCGCAGTATTTACTTGTACCACCAGTATAGTCAACAGAACATGTGATAAATTTTTCGTGTCAAAATGATCACTGAATTTAGGCGAAACATCTGCATCTACATCCTTTTCGCTGTGGGAAGCACTTACCAACAATAACAGACCTGTCGGCGTGACAAAAGCTCCGGTCAGGCGCATCGACATGAGCCGATAACAAGCTTCTAATTGGCTACAAACTGATGCTAATACTTTTTCTTTCAATCTTTGCTTTGTTCAGGTCCTGTCATGTGGTATTTTTAACCTGGACAATCGACGGCTGTCGTCTGGTGCTGAAGATAAAACGTGTATGCCCCGAGGTTTAAACAGTTGGCAGGGGTCGGGTGCAAATTTTCTCGTCGCGTAGATTTTGTATATTTTAAAACGTACTAGAATCACTTAAGTTGCATCAAAGGTGTCGCGTGCGACCTTTCTTGATCCACTTTCCCTGCATATACAAATATGTGGGCGGTATAGAGACAATTAAAATACAACGTCACAAATTCATGTAGCAAAAAATCAAATTCAGGAGGCAGTTGAAGGTTGACAAAGAACATGAAAGTATATTAATTGAGGTCTTAGAGAACCCGTGTACAAGCCCTTCCACCAAAAGTTCTATGTTTAAATTTTTATTACCAAAAAGGATGAAGAAGATGTATCAAAAGACGATCAGAATCAAACTTTTTCACTTTTAAGGATCATTTAAACGTGCCTCCATAATAAAAACATTTAAAAGTTTCCCAACAGAAGTACAATACACTGTCATAAACCTGAAATGAACGATAAATGTTCTCTTAAAAATGTTTAGAGGATTTCAGCTTCCATTGTTTTTTCAAAATGTCCTTAGACTAAATCATAATAATTGTTGCTAGTGTACACAAACAAACCTGAGGCATATTTAGCCATTACCATTAACGACAAGAAAGTGGTATAAAAATAATAGATAAAAAATACTTCAAAACAAAATTGTTCGTGCACAACACTACAGGCGATGTAGCACTGACTGACTATAACTAGTGTCAAACAATTCAGTTCCTTGGTTTTGTGCAACATTCAAAATAAAAATTCTCTGCCTTTCTTTAGCCATGGGTATCTTCTTAGCAGTATGTTCTTGAAGTTTGGGCATTTTAGTTAGTTAAACTTGTTTTTCAAAACTCGTTCCGACCAATAAGGCGCCTTGCCGTAAAATAATTGGAAAACCAAGATAAATCGACAAACGAAAGATAAATAACATGCCGTGTATCGCATGCCCCGTTATGCCGCAAGCACTCCATCAGACCTAGAACCTCGAAAACATAAAATTGAAACCTGTTTACAACAAAATTGTCACACGAAACAAATCAATGGTTTGTGATGTAAAGCATGTTACGAAAGCTAATGACGATTTCAAACCAATGTTAAAAGTCAGGTACCCGAACTCGAAACTATTTTGTCTCTATTTTTGTCAGTGGCAAAGAACAAAAAGTAACTTGCTTTACAAAACTATACTGCTCAGCTGTGACATAATTGTTAGTGATAGCGAAACTACATCAGATTTTGAACTGAAAACACTAAGCGATGACAAATTTCAAACAAATCACAAAATATAATTTCGTAACCTCTCATCAATATATTCAAATCGATGCTTAATAGAGTTAGAGTCCAATCCGCGCAAGCGAAAGATCCTTGAAAAATAGAGGTACTCATGAGAAAACGGAAACACCAGTTCCCAGCCCTAGACTTGATGGTGCCTCGAAAATTTTATCGTCAATGGAGTGAATAAACACTCTACACGGGTAAGATTCCTGAAATGTGTGATGTTTAGAAACGTTCAAAATAGTGCAGCCATCAAACGATTAAGTGATGAAGCCAGCTATAAATAATAAAAAATAATAATAATAATAATAGTAATAACAACAATAATAATAATAATAATAATAATGATAATGATAATGATAATAATAAAACTGAATAACAATAATAAAGCAATATTTACAAAAATTATAATAATAATAACAATAACAATCATAAATATTACCATTGTTATTATCATTATTATAATTATTATTATTATTACTATCAGTATCATTATTAATAGTATTGTTATTATTATTATTATTGTTGTTCCTTTTATATTGACAAAGATATCGCAGCCGCAGAATGAGCTATCCTTATTTTAGAAAAATAGATAGAATTTTTAGATAAGGATTGAACTGAAAGTACATTTAAACTTATTCTTTTTGTATCTTGAATCAAGTTAATGTACATAGTTACATTATAGTTAACGAGCGGTTTCTGTGGATTTAGTAGCCCAAAAACTCTTATTGTCTTTGTAATTAGATTTTATTGTTGTTGTTGATGATGTTCTTCCTCTTCTTCTTCTTCTTCTTCTTCTTCTTCTTCTTCTTCTTCTTCTTCTTCTTTCTCTTCTTCTTCTTCTTCTTCTTCTTCTTCTTCTTCTTCTTCTTTCTCTTCTTCTTCTTCTTCTTCTTTCTCTTCTTCTTCTTCTTCTTCTTCTTTCTCTTCTTCTTCTTCTTCTTCTTTCTCTTCTTCTTCTTCTTCTTCTTCTTCTTATCATTATTATTCTTAAATTTTATAATGAAAATAACTACAATAATAGATAAAAACAATTTTCGGCATAATGATCATTATTTTCAAAGAGAAAGTTACCTCTGACAATCTACGAGTGAAAAAAATCGAGTGCAACAGTGGCTATCGCATTCAGCTTTGTTTATGTTACGTTATACATGTCATATCATGTCATATAATGTCATGCGGTCATGTCATGTCATATACCATGTCATGGCATGACATGGTATGTTATGTAATGTAATAAAGTCTTTTACTTTATTATATTTTATTATGTTATATTAGATTGCTTTATGTTGATACTTCTTTTTTTAGTGTTATGTTAAGAAGTGCTGTTTCAGCATGTTGCGTTGCGTTGTATCAAAGTGTTGACGTGAACAGCAAACGCTCCCAAAATAAGCGGCACTTAACCTATATGCTTGTTAAGCTGGTGTCAAGTGCGCTTTGTTTCAGGACAGAGTTTCTTCAGCGTGCCTTATTATGAACGGAAATGGTATCGGCTATACTGTTACCTTAGTTCCAAAATCAGTCCATTTAGTTTAGGGTAAACAAAACAGAGAACGATGGGTGGATGTCCAAAAAAGTTACCGCCTTCCGGCTCAGCAAAGTAACCTCGTTTTATTGTGAACAAACTATCTGCTTAAACTTATCTGACCAATTGCATTAATTTGTTTTGATCGAGTAATCTCAACTGCGAAGCTGTCCAGAATAGTTCTTTGATTTTGAATCTTTTTGCCCGTTGTATCTGATAGATATTAAGGACCAGTTTTTCAATTCAGTTGGATAAGTTATCATTCCAAAAGTTACAAAGCAAAGTTTAAAACCATATTTCTTGATCTAGGAAAACGTGCATGGTGTAATTATTATATACTAACGCTGCAAAACTTGCAACAAACACAGCATAAGAAGCTAATATATAGTATTAATCAAATTATTGGATAAACTGTTAATCCTTGGTTCAGAAGCGCTAACCGGCTTTCCATATCGCATGTCCATGTGGGAAAAAATTCAGAAAACATGTTTACTTCGCAACATTATAGTAAGAATATATCCGGATTTTACCGAATGAGCGCCTTATAGCTCAGTATATCTTCCGGCTACAAAACCATAACTATTTTGCGGAGCACTTATAACTACTATTCTCGCACGGGAGGAGATAGTGAGAGCTTTAGAAGTTATTTTTCACTTTTAACGTATTCAATCCCCCCCCCCCCCCACAACTCCCATCTCTCTCATGTTTTCGGCTTATAGCGTTTACTGTAATTTTTCGGGTGCACAAGGTGTATCCAAAACAAATTGCAAAACTTCACACGCACATTCTACGTATCTTTTTTATGATTATGCGCTGTTTTAATACATTATATGTTTTTATTCCCTTTTCAGTTCAAATGCAATAATATAACAAAACACTTGAACCAAAATTCTTGCAGAAGCAATCATTTCGTTTTTTATTTAAAACAGTTTTAAAAATGATTTACGGGCTCGAGAAAGTACAAATCGGAAACGACACGAGAGTACTTTAAATTCATGCAGAGGTGTCCAGCATTACTTAGTAAACAAAATAAACAAGCTAGTCATATATACCACTAGAGTTTGTTATGTGGGGAAATGAGGACAAAAATAATGTTTCTGCCACTTGCTACAAGAATACTCAACCACTGCAGCGCGATGCTGGGTTAGCGCATCAAATGTTTCCGAACAACGAATACCGTGTTTTCTCAATTTGACGCCCACTGCGTTTATTTAAATCACAGCCTTTTCGACGCTGCGTTAAAACGGGGTAAGCGTCTAATCGGGGCTAGCTAGGCGTTTATTTACGGGCTGAAAACTTCTTTCATTTTTCAGGATGATTATTTTTAGTTGTTGACCACAATTAGTATATGTACATATGCTATAACTACAGCATTTTGCGTAATATATTCACGTCGATAAATGAAACAGAACATAAACTAACGAAGGGCATAATATCAGTAACAAGTTGAACGTCAAATTAAAACTAATGCAACACTTCCTAGTATGAGTTCGAATGGACGCAAGACACGGAATGAACGCTGGGAACCGGAATGGACGCCAGACCCTCAGTGGACAACGAACTCCGAATGAACACCGGACCCCGAATGAACGCAAAACCCCGAATGAACGCCGGACCCCGAATGGACGCCGGACTCTGAATGGACGCCGAGAAACCGAATTGACGCCGGACCCCGAATGAAAGCCGGGACCTGGAGTTAACGCCCAGGGCGTTTGCTATCAAACTCAGTCTTGTAAACCCGGCGTTTAAACAGGGTAGGCGTTTAATCGGAGCTAGGCGTTAAAACGAGAAATGCGGTATAAAACACCTCCAGCTCTGCATGACCGTAACGTTTCGTGGAACTTTGACCGTTGTCTATGTTTAGTTTTCTCACTGTTGTATAGATGTGTTTATTAGATACCAAACATTGGATATTGATTTGCGGGTATTTTGGTTGGCTCTCTACTCACGGTATAAATCTTATATCCTGGTTATTGTCCAAATGTGAAAACTGACAACTGTATCGCGAAAAAGTTTCCTTCGAAATGGCCGAAAACTCAAGTCGGTAGGAAAAAAACATTCGAGATATTTTTATCCTGTGTTTGTTATCCACATTTAATACAATTTTTTTTTAATTTTGCTTGTTGGATAGGATCGCGAGCTTAAATCGGGCGTCTTTACAAGAACAAGTTGAAGTTTGGCTAAGTTTTGTTATATTTAAGGTTTTTACAAAACAGCAAGAGTTCCAGCTGGTTTTGGTCTCGTAGTTCCTCTTCTTTAAAATGCCAGTTCAAATATTTGCCATTCTTGTGGTGAGTGAAACAATTTTGAGAAACGCTAGTACTAGATGGCCGATATTGGATGGAGAAAATTTGTACAACATTTAAAAAAGTAAAGTAAATAAATGCAATGATATAAGATTTTTCCATTGAACATGCTCCAAGGCGCTTTACAATGATCAGTTTACCCCCAGCGGACCGGAAGCATATATAGGCGTCTCTGGCAGCCGCTTCAAAGCGGTCCATGAATGCTGGTGCTCTTAAGCTACCAACCCCGGAAGGAAAGAAAGCCGAGTAAACCTTGACGGGAAAGAAGATCAGCCAAACATTCAAACCTCGCCCAGGACGGGAATCCAACCAGGGAACTCGTGATTGGGAGGCAGAATTTTCACTGCTAATTTCAACCAATGGCAACACGTGACTTTTGATCTGTATAAATTAATTGCAAACTATTTTTAAAACACTGATTTCCCCACAACTCCTCAGTCTGCTCCGACGAAGGGCCAATTCTCGAAAAGTCAGCTAAACATCATATCTCACAGGTAAAAACCTACCATATCAACTCGGCCTTTGTTACTGAAACCCGCATGTTCAGCTTACTTGCCAACGCAAAAAAAACCAGCGTTTTTTCAAAACTAGTCTTCCACCGAGTTACCACTGCGCTTACCCCTCCTCTTGTAAGGCGTGGTTAAATCCAGTAAGCAAATCTTTGTAACAAAGGATTATCTTCTCGGCATGCGATTGATAAACCACCTTACCCCGGTTTTAAACAGTATTTTTTAAAACTTAATTAGTTGAATTGAATAGCTTTTCGACCTGAAATAGCTAGCCGCACGGTTGTTTCGAGTTGTTTTTGAAAATATAGTATATTGTAAGTAAATGGATTACGAAGGCATTAAAAGGATCTTTTGAGACTTTTCTAAGCGTGTAATCAGTACACAACTGATACTAATCGGAACAAGTTGTGTTGTGGAGCACACATCGAGAAAATCATCTATCATTCAGTTTTTATAAATTAAGTTTATGTATTTTGGGTTCGATGTGGCAGGAAATTCCATATCAACAATTTCTATCAGCTTTCCGAACCCAGTAAAAGACCAAAACTTGTTTCTCCAGCCAAGAGCAAGGGAATAAAGAGGGAACAATGTATGCAGTTCTTTGTATTTTGGCATTTTTTTCCCAGAGGAGGTAGAGCGAAACCCCTACCCCACCCATTTAAAGTTAAAAATTCTTTCAACAACAATGAAAATGAAAACTAAAGACGCGTGATCACGCAAGTCACTCCGTGGAACCTTATTACTGTTTTAATAATTAAATATAACCAATATAATCAATTTACACTATGCATATATAACTAGGATCTTTGCGCGCCTTATGTACAACCTGCAGTTCAATAAATATAATCATAAGTCATTAACACGATTTACCCGATAAACAAGACGGCCCATGGAAGCAGCGCATTTTTAAAGTCGCTAAAAACACTAAGCCAGCGCTTATATGCAATAAAACATGTTAATCATATTTTCTTGTTGTCATCCTTATAAATTACGACTTTCATTTTCTTTAAAAAACCTTTTTGACAATCAACTTTAGATTAGTTGGTTCACTAAAACAACTTCGATTGGCAAAAACTAGTATTAACAATGATACCGCAACTTCCCAGGAAGAAGTGGCTTGCCTCACAAACTTTTTAAAGTTGGATGCAATGAATTAACGTCTGGATTAAAACAACAGCATGCAAGTTTCTTAGCAACAGCTTTAGTTATTAAAATACGTCTGCATAGACTTATTGCACTGCAATATTGTGTTTTTACATGCAAAGCATTTTTAAATTAAGTCAAAATGACAAAGATTTCCCGAGCCAAGCGGCTCAGTTTTTATACAATGTTAAGCAGTTAAGCCGGGCCTGTAACTCCTTGTGGAGAGGATACTTATCCATCGCAGGTTAAGTCCCAGCAAATACTGGTACTCATTTGTATAGCTCAGCACTTGATTCGACTAGAACAATTCGAATACACGTAACTTGTTCTTCATGAAATCCGCTTGTAACTTTCAAGCGTGCGGCTATGTTCATTTCTGCACAAGTCCGCTAACATTAGATCCTAAAGCTCTCTTTCTTGCCATCAATATGTCGCAATCGCAGATAGACGTCGGTTCCAAGCCCCTGCATCGATTGTAGCTGAAGAGAGCCCCCAAGGTAGTTGGCATAAGCGCGTGACGTAGGCAGCCCAAAGCCCCAGCCCGCCATAGGCCCCCCACCAGTTGGAGAAGGACTAGGGGGACCACGGCACAAGTCACCGAATATACCACCATTGTCAGATGGACGTAATTCACTTCGGTCTCCCATTGTAGTGAAGGAATACTTGAAAATGTCTTCTATTTTGGCTTCCGAGATACCGCCACCACGATCAGATATCCTACAGTTCAAAACAAATGTTTTATGTTCCTTAAAATCCTTTCAAGTCTGTACAAGGGCTGCTACATTCTAACTAACACTGTCTAAAAGTGATTATTAACAAGAAAACAACCAATGCAATCAGAGCCTGGTGTAAATGCTTTGCGATACGCAAAGACTACCAACAAAAACACGGGGGCAGATCTAGAGTATTATCTACGGCTATTTCAAGATAAGAAAAATGTTTAAAAGATTTTTAACTGTTTGCTGGATTGTCTATTCATTGAGGTCCATCTACGTGTAAAAGCCGTCGATTTGTCCTTACCTGACACAAAAATCCGTGTCATTGTTACAGATGGTAATGACAACGTTTGGTATTTCCAAAGGATTGTCAATATGGTACTCGACACTTGCCCTGGAAATATTGAAACACCATAACAACATTAGACATAGTTTTCTATCTATTTTGAACTACTTATCATCCGAGAGTCAGAGGTCATACCAACTGCAGCCTTGCTTTACACGCTTTATTTATAAGAACAAACCTTATAAGAACACCCCGGCTGAGGTTTGCCCAAAATTTAAGAGCAAGCAAAGAACAATCACCAGGCTGAAGTTTTGATCAGAACTGAAAATTTGAGAAACTTATTCAATCCTTGTAAACAGATTGAGCTGTATATGAAAACAAAACTTGTCTCAATTTAGCCTGGTCATCGAACGTTGGAAGAGTAGTAAAGCACGCTTGTCACGTTCGCGGACACTGTATTGACGGTTTCCGTTTTTTTCGCTGAATGAAACAAAAGCAAAAAACTTACTTCTTAGTGCCATCTTACATGAATTGTTCCGGGCAACTAAACCACTGTTTAAAAATATCTGGAAATAAGAACAATTTAAGAACAATTTGATGTTGAAATCGCCAAAAAAAAATTAAGAACAACCAAGCCTCAGGCGAAAGTTACTGGTTCTTATAAAAAAGCGTGTACTGTGTTGGCCGAGCCATAGAGATCTAGCGTCAAGACTGAAGTTTGATATTCCCGTAAAGACTCGCTCGACTTTCAGGTTTATAAGTATTTTATTACATGGGCTTTTTTTATAGAAACCAAAATATCACCGTACAAGAAGAAGCTCTACACCTTGCATACCCAGTTCTTCGAGTGCATGGGTCATTAACAAAAGTCCCAATGAAGTCTATAACATGCCCAAGGACATTACAGGAAATCTAGACAGTGATCAAGAACCAATCGGAACGCTGCTTAGCTAAATAGCGACCCGTGAAAGGCAACAGAACAGGGTCTGGAAAGGACACTACACTGTATCACGGAATAAAGAAGGTGCGAGATACGAGATTTGACTGACCCTGGAAGGGGGATTTACCAAAATTGGCCTTGGGATGTGGCATAGCGATAAAAAAAAGAAAGTGGGATGCAGGACTTTTATGTAAACGGAGCGGGAATATGGGATCAGAACTTTCCAGTCCTGCAGAAGACAGAAGATCGGTAAATGAAAGGAGCAAAGGATTGCTTCCAGTCTTACAAAGCTCCATAAAGCTTGTGTTCTAAGATTCCTGAAGTTAGAAGAGTCAAATTGATATTTCGATTTTTAACTTATTTAAAAAATTTAACAAGTTAGTCCCCATTTTCATGAAGAAAAGTTATCTCGGGTGGAAAGGTCTCTTGCTCACCTGAGCTACCCTAGGTAAGCTAATTGTTTTCATCTTTCTACGCAAAAAACGGTCAAGTTGTTTACATGGGAAAAACCCGACTTTGGCTTGGCAAGAAGGTGACCCACTTTGCTAGGTTACTTGCTTTTGAAGGTATAAAGCTCCTACCCAGGGAACTTTTCTCGGGTCACTCATTTTTGAAGGTTTAGGGTAACCCTTCTACTTGGGGCAGCTTTTCTTCATATAGACAGGGCCTTATATAACCATAATCAGTGAATCAAAGAAGACACGATTGACCTACCTCATTGCATTCTTGCACAGCTCCTGCAACATGTATTCCAGTGGGGCAGGAATGTAAGAGAAGACGGCATGGGTGTGGCCATTGATGATCACTCCAGGTGCTATACCATACGTTGTCTCACACAGCTGCCTGCATATGGCCGTACAATAATCATGAACATTTTTAGCTTCTCGTAGAGTTATCATTGAACTTAACAAAAAAGTGATTTTAGACCTCACAAAAGCAAAACAAGTTCTTTTGCAACCAGCTCGCGTTCATGGACAGTGCAACTATCAACAGGGATCAATTACCGGTATACATCAAAAATCAATCATACGGCTAGATTCAAATAAAGGAATATGCTTGCACAGAGAAGTAGCCAGAGTGGCAAGCAGTAAAGAAACAATAATGGTTTTCTTGTTCGGAAAATTTTGACAACTACTGCCACATAATAGCCACTCATGATTTTGCAAGAATTGTGAGAAAACTGCAGCATGGTTACCAGCTGCTAGAAATCTTAGTCAGCTCGAGGTAAATCGAAGAGGTTGAGAATTTGAGAGATTGTAACAAGGGAAGATGGTTCACACAGTTATTTCATGAGAATTAGTTCCAGACTTAAGTCAAATGTTCCCTGTAACATTTTGAGTGGCACTGTGCTAGTTTAATTCTTAAGTCTCTTTTTCAATAAAGATAACTACCTTGCAAAGTCTGCGCACTTTTCAATGACCTGTTTTAGTCTCAGCTGTACACAAATGATACCAATATAATTGGGCTGCAAGAGAATTAAATAACAGTTATTAACAGAGTTAAAAATAGGGGTCGGCTGTAAGCTACTGCTGGTAGTATCCTGAATGTTTCAGACTGTTTTTGTTCAATATTTTCAGGTAATCTCTACAAATTAGCCAGTAGGAATTTCGGTTTTTGAAAACAGCCCACAAATTTGAGAAATTCTGGAAAAAATATTTTGAATCAGGCTGAGCAAGTAGGCATTTAGCTTCAGCATTCATTTTACTGGGGCCTGCACAAGCGGAGGGGCAGGTGGCTTCAGTCCCTCACTTTTTTGGAAATTATAGTTTCTGAGAAAACTGAGTTTTTTCAGCCCAATATTTGGAGTCTTTAGTCAGCCCCCCCCCCCCTACCACTTTCAAAGTAGCTCTGTGGTCCTGTTTATATAGCTACTAACACTTGGTAAAGTAGGGAATTGAAGACATCCATAAAACTTTTACCCCCAGTTCTCTTTAAAACTATTTACCAATATAAACAATAATATAAACTGTCATATTTTTCTCACACTTCCAAATGAATTAGTTCCTTTACCCACTCTTTTTCTCCCCCACTCCTGGAGTGCTCAGCTCTTCTCGCATGAGCCCCCCCTCCCCCCCCCTCCAACACCCTTTCTGATAAATTAAAAATACATTATTTTTTGTGATACATACATATGTTAAAAGTTTATTTGTCATTCATGAGTACAACACTCAAACCATAATACACTCACCCTTTCCATTCGTAGTGCGAGATGCTGTTCTGCCAGCATGCGAATTCCAAGACGGCATGTAAGGGTGCGGTCCAGGAAACTGTGGATTGTCTCATACTGCAAGTAAAACCATTGATTCAATGACAACAATTATAATGGTTTCTCTTCTAATAAAGGTGCAGTTAAAACAAAATTTAGATAATATGTTGCAAAAAAAAGAATCTTAAAACTAAATAAATACATATATATTTTCATTTTATATTTTCTAAATAAATACATATATTTCCATTTAAGGTTGAGACGGGATGTACTATCTGCTGAAAGAGTTCACTTTGCTTCACTTCAGACTGAACCTCAGGTAACTGTTCTATATACTGAGCACTCTTTGATTTGAAAACCTCATATTATTTCTGCTTTGAATTATGCATTGCTTGCTCTTTTTAGTTTGAGTACTCTGGTATTCAGAAATAATATGTGCCACTGCTTGTCAGTGTGAGATATATGTGTTGATTGCTTTCCGAGCAATTTTTTCATTTTCAAACCACTCTGAGTTGCACTGATGAGACCACAAACAGGAATGTCTGCAGATTGAGTTTATATTTTCATTTATACAAAAATATTAATTGTCGTTCAACAACTTTGCGACAAACATCATTACTATAATAATTGTAATATATAACAGGAACTTACCGAGACACTTTTCTTGCATTCATGTAATCCTTCCGCTAAATGTGTAACTACACTCTGATGGTTATCCAGAAGTTGTCTAACCATGTTACTATATCGGCCCTCTGCCTCTAAATTATCCACCTAAGTTCCAAAGAAACCAAAATATTTTAAAAAATAATTCATTTATACTCTACAGAGATCACGGATACATTCAAAATACAGATACAATGAATGAGAGAAGGTCTATATAACTTGTTTTTGCAGTCCTTCTGTAACATTTCTCACTACAAATTCACTATTTGTTAAGTCTTATAAACAACACATTAACATTACAACTTTACAAAGAATACAAAGATTGAAGCACTATAACTTCAGGCACCATTGTCATAACTACAAGTGACAGTGAGTGCATGTCTCTCTAGCGTTACAGCCTTTGCTTATTAATATTGGCTTTATTATTATTGCATATATCTGGCTGATTTTTAAAGAGTGTGCCTTCGAAATATTGGCTACCCTTGCCCCATTTTCGCTCAAAACACCTAACTTTAGAGCAATGTATCTTCCGTCTGCCTGGTCAGATTGCGGGTAAAAACGTTTAATCTCTTCCTACCATGGGTAGATGAAGCTTTAAAAAAAAAAAAAAATCCTATTTGCTATGTACCATTAGCCTAGAACACATGCAGTATACGGCTACGTTTACCTAGTA
>JAOBRG010041342.1:0-22235 GCA_027574985.1 Umimayanthus nakama | reverse complement strand
TATTCCTATTTTATGCCGAAAATACATGTTTTCTATTAATTCCAGTAAAATTTGCGTCAGTTTTGCGTAAAATAAAATTTTTTGAAAAATCCAAGATGGCGGCCATGTTGTGAAGCGACTGTTGCCATAGCAACAGCTCTTAATTACAACTCGATTGTTATAATGGAAAGTAATTAGCAAACCAAAAGCTACTTCCATGCAAAAACCTGACCTTTTAAGTGCAACCGTTTCGAAAATTTATGGTGGGGGGTCCAAATGACCCCCCACCATAAATGACCTTCCCCCCCTTGGGCTAACTTGTAACAGTAAATAGCTTGGACTTCCGAGGGTTAAAGTTAAAATCGCCTAATATAGTCGAATACTTACTTGCATTAGAAGCCTCATCAATTATTACTTTCAAGAAAATGTTAGCACTTGTATTAGGATGTCTTTCAGTAGTAACTTCACAATGAAAATGTTGCTACAAAAGTGGTTGCCATTAAAAAGACTGCTTATCACTGCTATTACGGCTGGGTCTTCACTACGGTGTTATTAGAAGTATTTGTTAGTATATAATCATAAGGCCAAACAAAATAATATGTGTGGTTCCGGTCACCCAACCGACCCTAAATTTTCTAGTGTAAAATCGCCGACCCTGTAATATTTTATTGCTTTTTTTGCCATATTTTTGAAAATTTGTTTTCTTCATGTTCAATCAACTTTGATAGGACAAAGAATTGGTGTATATGTTTTAGGACATGAATAGATATGTGGAATCTAGTTCTATGCATATCAAACAGCGTGTTTTCGTTTATACTACGTTTTGTTAATTTCAAAACTGTTTATATGTTTATTCCAGCTACACAGAACCATGTTTGAATTAAAAGCATCTGGATGTTGTTGTCCATGAACATCTGCGTGGTAATATAAATGTTTATTTAATAAATTCAAGGAAAAATTCCATTTTTAAAAAATAAAATTTAAAAATAAAATAAAATAATAATTCCGACCGTCCGACCCTAATTTTTTCAGAGTATGTGACTGGAACCAAACATGTTATTTTGTTTGGCCTAATATAGAAACACCTAAAGGTGTAATAATCAATCAATACATAAGTAACACTTGTCTAAACACGATAGTAAGAACAACACAAGCTGATGTGGTCGTATACAAAATGCTTTTGAATATAACTTTGAGAAAAAAAACACTACTACGATTAACAAAAATACCTGTCCTCTCCAGTCTATTAGCTCTCGGTGTAAAACCTAAATTTGAGTTTAGGTTTTACAACGTAAAATCGATGTTCCTAAACAAAAATAATGAATGAGGCTCATTAGACCTATATACGCATCGTCTACTGCACTCAACTGTGCAGTATTAAAATGGTAATTTTAGAACTAGTGAGAAGTGTTTCACATAATGCCATTAGAAATAGACTTTTTGTTTTGTCGTAGGAGATTCTTGTAAGGCTTTGAGCATGCATGTGCTTGCCGAAAGTTATTTGGAGTTATTTGTTTACCAAAATCAAAGTTTGGTATTGTTTTAGTAACTCTTGCACTTAGTCAAATAATTTAAATGAGACTTAAAATTAAAAGGCGTTGTTTAATTAGTAAGATGAATTATAAGTGAAGGAGTGGATGGAAAGCAAAACTCGATATGTACCTGAATGATAAAGTTGTAAGGTTAACTTAATGTTTACTTAGAGATATTGCTTCATTGGTTTTGAAACACACTTTTGTTATCTTCAATGTTTATTAGCTGTTATGTTAAGAGTACGGTTTATGTATTTGAAACTTTTTGATGACTAATGAACCTTGTTTTATTTATCGAAATCACACAGTTGGAATTAAACTTTTTGACCGTCTTAATTCGTGACTCAAATATGACTCGCAAGACAGCAACTGCAATCCATCCATTTCATTTTTTTTCAGATCTTTTAAATACAATTTTAACTAAACTAATTACAAACATAATTAAATACATTACCTTTAGTTTTGCATGAGTTTTACCAAAAATAACTATGGAGCTAATCATACTGTGTTACCGAAGCTAGAACAGTTACCTCACGGGTAATTCCATTATCAAATATACACACACTTTAAGGGAAAAAAGGAAATTAACATTGTGTCAGGAGATACACAAATGAGACGTTCAAAAGGGTGATGAAAGTTAAAGGGAGAAAGAATGTCAAAGCTGGGCAATATTAAAAAAATCAAATACTTTTTAGGGAATTGGGATATGTTAAGAACCTCTTAAAAACAAAAAAATGGATAGTATTTTAACTTGTCTAGTGTTCCTTATTTTAGGACCTTGATACTTAATGATTCAAACTTCTTTTTTTTTTGTTTTCTTGCCTCATGGTAACGACAGAGCTTTAATACTGAGAAAACATTTTAGTATTTTAAGAATATCTATTTAACATCGTTATTTTTTGACAATTCAGAAAAAGTATGTACACCTATACATAAATAGTGCGTGTACCACCAGTTTTTGATATTTGCATGGATACTGATGTAATTCATTTGGCTTTCGCAGGAGTTAATTGGATTTATAACCGACTTTAACCTGTGGTTACTATGCTAGACCTAGATTGCTGTTTGCTGTAAATGATCCTAACTCAGGTCTAAAACAGTTCATGGTTTGCTACGTTTTGATCCTTTGAGTGCTTCATTTGCTTTACCACAGTCATTTAATGTTTTTAGCTACTGCAACGTACTCGCAACCTACTGAAATCAAAAGCTGTTTTTCTTCAAGGCCTGCCCTTTTAACTACTATTTTGAAAGATATTAAAATAATAAAAATAACTATAACTCGCCTACACACTCTAAAAACATTGGTTAAACGAGGTAGCCAATCAGAATGCTACCGTTTGAGAAGCACAAAAAGGAAGTGGGTTTGTAGTATTTCCGAGTTGTTTTCTTTTGTTTGTAAGCTAAAAGATCGCCAATTGTGTAAACTTCGAAATGAAAACAATAAATAGCTGGGTATAAATAATCGTAACAAGCTTGTTTGTCAGTTTATCTCGTTCCTGCGGAACTGGACTCAAAGGCGAGAATCCGCGGATGCGAACCCATCAAGTACTTTGGAAGGAACCCGGCGGTAGGCAAATAATCAGCATACTTTTAAGGTTAAAAATGAAAGATAAAGTTTTGCTTTTCTTTTTCGTATGCCCATACACGAGCTATTTCTTTTTAGTTTTCGTAACGGCTCAAGAAAATGTAAGAAATGCTCAAGCCGATTCGATGCTCTTCAGTCATTGCAAAACGTTAGTGTTACGTACAAAAAAGTAGTCTAACTTAAAGACAATGCTGGTCTTGTAGACTCTATTTCTTTTACATGAGCATGGCATACTATTTTTTTTTTTGAAATCGATCTTAACTAACCGTTTCTTTTTCTTTCCGCCCAAAGTGCTTGGTACAGGGTTGGGTTGGGTTAGAATAAACGTATAGCTCTGTCAACTAGAGCTTACACAGCACATTTTAATCCCACTAATCTAAGGTCCTGTCTCATTAGAGTTAATTATCTAGATAGAAAAAAACCGGTTATGATTATCTTTGGCAATAAGTTGTAGTCAGAGTTTTTTAGTTAACTACTTAGATGAACTCAAATGGCAAACCCTCAAACAAAGAAGAGATTTCAGTACTATTATTCTATTTAATCAATCGCTTAACTCAGTTTCGACTATGCCTCTCGACAGTGTAAATTCTCCTCTTCGACCTACCCGCCATATGCACATAAAAACACTTTATCCCTCTCTATGCCCGTACTGATGTCTATAAATACAGTCTAATATCGAGAGCTGTAAGACTTTGGAACAACATCCCACAGGAAATCATTGATCTTAGCACAAACTTGCGCAGCTTTGAAAAAGCTGTACGAGAGATGTAATTTATTCTTCCTTTTCTAACAACGCGTTCATGCGCTGTGTACATTTCATTAGCAATAATAAGGTTACACATGTTAAATAAAGTGAAGTGAAGTATAAAATGGGGCTGAGTTATCTCCTAACTTTTTCCCCCAAACATTAACTTACTTATTCGTTCGCAATGGGGCCAGGATAACAGTTAAACTGGTCATATTTCTTAAGCACATCCCTGTCAAAATAGAAGTGCTAAAACATAATTCATCGAGTTCATGGAAACTTTGACTCGTAATTTTGTGATTAAAGGGTCGTGGAGACTTTAGGGTATGCACATGTAATTCGCGGATAGGATTTGTTGATTTCATATACTGCTAACCTTCAAATATAATAGTACTGATCCATTTCTGAAACCTTAGGGCCTGTTTACATGGAGGTGGGGTTCCCCAGGTTGGTGAGAAAACCCACCTAGCCGTGGTCAAAAACTAGCCCGCCTCAGTTACATGTAATCTTGAAGACCCCGGGGTGGCAGGGTTACAAGCCTCGTTGGGGTAACCCACTTTTCATGTAAACGTGAAAATGACTACGCGTGTTACCCCACTTCGCCTGTTTAGCTCCCCTACCTTGGGTCCCCCACCTCCATGTAAACAGGCCCTTAGTAAATAACGACCCTACTTGTCACTGTGTACTTTCAGAAATATCCTGGCCTTGAAAACTTTATTCTACGTGTAAAATTGTTCTTCTGGTATTGACAAAACTCACGGTGCACGGCTGAGTACATAACTGTTAATTGATTATGTTAAATTTCTTTTTTTATTATGCGGCGGGCTAAGGACCGTATGAACAAGTGATAGTGTAAGCGTCTTTATTATAAGCAGTTGACGAGGTGGACACCAATAATAAGAGGCAAGGTTTATTCATATACACTTCTCCAGTCTCATGAATGATGAAGAGGGCGTGCCACATCGCTATGCTCCACCTCAGACATGCATTCAAAATAGATGTGTTACATCAATTTCAAACAGTCCATTCTATGAGTGATTTTCGTCTTCTCTCTTGTTATATTTTAGATATTTTTCATATGTACGTTTGTAAAAGGAAATCTAGAGCTGATCTTTTTCAGTTTTTAGTGATTATTTAGTTTCGTGATGTGGTGCAAACATGATCCATATTTCACCGAAGGACGTTGTCTTACTTGAAAAAGATCAAACTATGAAAACTTAAAGCTAATTGATCACATATCACATATTGATATTTGATTCAGGATTTAGATAGCTCTTTTGCTCAATTGGATCACGCGGCTAGCCGGAAATTGACTTTTGTTCGAAAACAAATTAATGCGTTACAGGTTGAACAAATCCTTTGTATTCTGTCTCTGCACAATGTTTTGTTTTGTTTTGTTAAGAAGAAATAGATATGACGAATTACATAGAAGTAGAAAACTAAACAGACGTTACAAGAATTTGAGTTATCAATCTTTTGCCGTCATCGAAGGGTACTCTTCAATAAGGCCAATCATAAATAAAGTCTTAGAAACTAGAAGACGACCGTTAAAAGCTAACGTATCATTTGATTAGAAGACTGTTACACTGTAGAACTGACACTTGACATTGCGACCAGAGCCAGAGAGACTCATTGCCTGGAAAATTTTTTGTAGTTATCCTTCCAAGCTGGTACTGATACTGCATTTAATGATCGATGTTTTGAGAGTCCTTGTAGTTATCAGTACATGCAGTCATTATGGTATAGTTGCACATGGCTGTAAGTTCCAGCTTCTGACCCTTGGTTTTCTGCCGTGCTTAAGTAAACATTTTCTTTATAGTTTTTTTTTAACTGTTGTTGTCGTTATCATTATATCTTTGCGTATCTTTCTGAAATGTAGTGCGGTCGTTATTAACGTGTAGAAAAGTGGTTTCCCGCTCTGCCAAGCACTTTAAATTTTAGACGAATTAGACGTTGTTATTTTCAGTGCGATATCTGTAAGATTCCAGCAGACTGAAACTGAGTCTTTGTATTATCTCTTTCCTACCTTTCTCATGTTGTTATTTTTCCGTTTATATGTTTACTTGCCTTGTATTCCCTCGGTCTTTTCTAAAGTGCTGTCAATACTACTACTACTACTACTACTACTACTACTACTATACTACTACTACCACTACTACTATTACTATACTACTACTACCACTACTACAACTACTACTACTACTACTACTACTTCTACTACTACTACTAATACTACCACGACTGCTATTACTACTACTACTACTACTACTACTACTATACTACTACTGCCACTACTGCTATATTACTACTACTACTACTACTACTACTACTACTACTGCTGCTGCTGCTCTGCTAACTGCTACTACTATCAAAATAAATAAGTCGAAAACAGAATCATTTTTGGATTAACGGGGAGTAAGACAGGGTTGTATTCTAAGGCCATTACTATTCAACCTTTTTATAAACGAGTTACCGCTATCATTCGACCATACAGATAATAGATCTCATTCTTTTAACCTCCTAAATGGAACAAAATTAAACAACTTACTTTATGCTGACGATTTAGTTACTCTTTCAAAGTCCAAACAAGGTTTAGTTAGTTGTTTGCAAGTACTAAAAACTTTCAATGCTAGTTGGCTTTTCGACATTAACTTGAAAAACACAAAAATCATGATATTTCAGAAGTCAGGACGAAGACCAAAGATTTTAACGTTCTGGATTAATAATCAACCTATTGAAATTGTACAGGAGTATACGTATTTGGGTGTTAGAGTCACGTTGTCTGGGAGTTTTGATTCATATCAGAGGGCGCTTGCTGAAAAGGCATCAAATGCTTTCTATAAGATTCAAAAACAAGTTAATTTTGCTCGTCTCCCCTTACAATTTGCCATAAAAATTTTTGATACTGCCGTTGTGCCAATACTTACCTACGGATGTGAGGTATGGGATATGTTTATCAAATAAGACTTTGAGAAATGGGATAAAACTTCAACTGAAAAAATGCACTTAAAATTTTACAAAACATTCTTAGGTTTAAACAGAAAAACTTTAAGTCATGCAGCTAGAACTGAAATGAGGAGATTTCCTTTGCAGATAGCTATTATAAAACAACTTCTGAAATGTTATTTATATCTGGATAAAAACGACAACGGCTCTTTTGTGAAACAAGCCCCACATATATCGCAGGAAACTGGCAGAAAAGTTATAAACTTCTACAGCAACAAGCTGCTCGAATTGTTATATTTCGTTAACCTTCACTCGGTGTATCAAAAATCTTGCTCAAGATTTTATTTCTCGATCAACCGCACAGTTACACAGTATGTACAAAGACTTTTGGAAAAAATAAGATTAAATACTCTACCAAATTGGATTTTTACAGTACATTCAAAAAGGATTTTGCAGCAGAAATTTATCTGGATACACTTCAAACTCTAGATACAAAAGTTAATTATGCTAGATTTCGAACAAGCAATCACCCTCTGGCAGTGGAAACTCAGAGATACTGTAATCCTGTTATTACACGTGAAAAGAGACTATGTGAGTATTGTGGCAAACATGAAGTTGAAGATGAAACTCATATAATCTTTTCTTGTCAGTTTTATTTAGACTATAGAGAAACGTTTTTTCCTAAAACAACTTCAATTCTGACAAACAAAATATACTTTCATTTGCAACAGACAGTTCTGGTATTTTGATTTATATATTGATCAATGTTAAAAAAAAAATAAACGAGCTCGTTAGGGTAACAAACATTTACATCTAGAACGCGTTCAACGAAAGTCTGTAACTTGGTTTTGTTTCAAAGTGTTCCAAAAAATATTTGTTCTTTTTACATTGATTTGTTGTTGCATCTTAACAAAACATCTTTCTTTAAACGATAGATAAGTTTATACTTCAGATATTCTACTAACCTACTGTTTCTAATATCAGTAAGCTGTTTTGCCTGACACTGAATAGACTGGATCAAACGCCGTCAATTTGATGGCACAAGTAAGCACAGTACTAACTTAAATGCGGGTGTAAAAACTGAAGGACGAGCTAGCTAAGCGCCCAGATGCTTGTTTGTATGGTTCCTCAAACAAAAGAGGAGCTAGTTTTAGCGTATTTCCTTTGAGCTGAGTTTCATGTTTTTTTCTCGGATAGAGACAATGCCGATTGCAAGTCGAGTACTGAATTACTGTCTCATAACAACTAAAACACAGAAAGGAAAGACCGAAAGACAAAAATAAGATCTCGCTAAACTCATAAACGTTTTTGAGGTGCCTCTTTTTTCAGAAACAAACTAATGATAACCTAGAACTGATGATCGTTTTAAAATAAGCTATAAAACTATTACTATTTATAGATGTATGTGCGAAAACAAAGTCCTTCAAACTCCGACACCTCTCAGAAGCAGGGTTCACTAAGGCTATGAATATTTGACTCAGTTTTCTGTATTCCTAATTTCACACTATTAATTTGACGGATGTAGCTAGTTACATATATGCGATGCGCAGTTCTGTAAGGAAGCTACTCGACAATATCTATTTTTGTTGAAGTGTTTACAAAAATACTGCACCGCAAGTTTTCGCGCCCCTTAAGACTTCGAAAATGAAGTTGCGTCAAACTACAACCGTATAATTTATTTTAAATTTCATGAAACGTCCGTTGTTTGCTAGATTGCGAGAAACAAGTTTTCTTTTGTGCATGGGAACAATAAAAACTGGCGTATGTGAACTACAAAAGCTAAGAACCTAAGCTTAAATTTTATTTCTATGCACAAAGTACGTAAGATCCCTAGTTACACTTTAAAGTTTTCCTTTGATTTTTAGCTAATGTTTGTTCATCGCCTTTTTTGTTGTGCACGCAAAACTTTGTTTTTGAATCTTTTTATTTATTATCATATTCATGCGCGTTTCCGCTTCCTGTTGGTTTTTTGCGAATAGCAACTGTTAACTCACTACTAACAATTTCGTTTAAGACCGTTTTTGAAACATTATAAGGTTGCCAGTTGAATGACCGTATCACCTATCACTTGCACTGCTGTTACACTTTTTCAAGTATGTTCCTGTTGTACTTGTTCTTGAATCAAACTAACTCATTTTGCCAAGCGTTAGTTTAAACTTTAACTGGCGAGTCGCTAACGTTCTGTTTTCATCCTTACAGTCAGTGGAGTCTCTTGACTGCTTATAATCAAAAAGGAAGACGATGGGTGCCCTACCCTACTTACTGCTTGTGGTGTTCGGTTCTGCTGTACAGGGAAGTACTGTAGCAGATCAATCTAGTGAGTGATATTTGATTTATATTATATATTTTTTACTGGTCTCATTTATGTAACATGTATATTGTGTAGTAGTAGTCTTATATTATGAAAACGTTAATTTGATTTAAAATTTGATTGTTTGGCAAAGTTCGATTTTTATTTATAGTTTCCTACGTATGAACACGAAAAACCTTGTCTTTTTATTGGTTGTAAAAAGTTGTTAGTCAATTTTAATACATACTTAGTATTAAGGATGATGGCCAAGACAGTCATCGTTAGTTAAAGAAGCCATGGTCAGTGTTTTTTGCTTGTCAAATGAACAGCTTTCAACTGAAGCCGTTTAAAAATCTTAAGATCGGGTTAAGCTGAGCCCCCATTGAACCTCTGTCTCTCCTTTTGTCCATTCACAGTATGATTTAGGGGTTGTCAACTAAACTAAAATTGATTTCCCTGTGCTAAAAACATTTCTGTATAACTTGTAAACTAAGAAATGATGAATCCAGATAATTTTACTTAACTCTTTGTTCTTAGAGTTCACCTGTGATCCAGAGTGCTTAAACGGAGGGACTTGTATTGGAAAAGACAAATGCGATTGTGTTCCTGGGTGGAAAGGGGGTACATGCCATAAAGGTTAGCCAAATAAATATCAATCTATCCACTATCACAGTATTAACGCTAATAAACATCCCTGGTGTTTGTTGTCTTCTTAGGCAAATGAGTGAGGCTTTTATTGGAGTGAAGCGTTTTAATTATTGGAAGAAGACGTTAATTATACGATTTTAGATCTTGATGTAAATATTTTACTCCTCATCTTCGTGGAGATAAATGAAAATCTTCAGGCAAATTGAAAACGAGAAAGACAGCTAGTCGTTTCTGCATTAATCAATACTTTCACATCAAAGGAATTGATCGATGAAGAAGATAAAAATTGTTTCAACTTGATTTAAACATTAACTCAAGAATGAGGATACTAGTATAGAGATCCTATGCTACTCTCTAAATGTAAACATAAAACAATTGAGAATTGCAGTATTTGGAATCATCCTTATAAAACGCAGCTCTAAAGTGTGTGCGACGTTTACTATAGCGGGGCGACACTTAATCGCTCTAGATATCTGCGATATGAAGAAAATATGGTCAGTGCAAAATTAGAAATTTGACGACCATTAAAACGGTCATAAAAATGTTTCTAAGATAACTTGTTGGTCTTGACTAAGGTTGCTTCCACGAGGCATTTCAAGTCGCTGTATTTGTTACATAAGTGACAACCAACCAGTTTTAGAAAAGCAATTTGTTTTTAACCTATATAGCTACTATTGTATAATATTTATTCTGAGCTTTGGCGTTTTGATGTTTACAGCTTTACTGTGTACAGATTTTAGAGCATGCTTTGTCTACAAAGAACCCATGTTCGCTGATTAACTGTTTTTTCAAGTGATAACACGAAATCTGTTGTTTTCATGTACACTACAGTATCTACATAGTATTCTGAGGGTAACCAAATTTCCTAACTTACAAACATGGCTTTTTGGGCCACAGCTATCTGTGACGAACCATGTAGGAATGGCGGTGTCTGTGTAGCTCCAAACGTGTGTAACTGCCCCATAGGCTTTAAAGGAGAAACGTGCAACACAGGTACGTTAACGTAAACTCGTTGGTATATTGGCATATAGTGCATACATTTGACTTAATAAATCCTTCGCAGAGTTTTTGTGTCAATCGAAACCGTACTGTTAGCACTCTGTAAAATCTAAAATGGAGAGATAAAGTGAAAGTTGGTGAGTGCCGAAAATTTGGGTATTTAAGGTTGAAAACAATATAAAAGCACTGGCTATGTTTTTAAAACCTAAAGTTAACAGAGAAGGTATTTGAATTTTGCGTTGGACTGGCATTGATGCCCTTCCAGCCTCGATTCCATGCAAACTACGGTTCAAACCTGTGTTTCAGGATTTTTTTACGATTATTTAAAAATTTTAGAAAATCTTCGCAAATTGTCGGAAGTGTTTGCAAATCCTTGGAAAATTTGCAAACGTGAAAGGAGCTGTACAAAAACGTTTGCATTTTTGAAAAACTTTGTAGGTTGCTTTCAGCGGTCCTCCAAAGGAACCAAGCTCAACTAGCTGTTGCGCGCAAGTAATGACGGAAAAGAGAGCAGATTATTACCCGTTGCATACCGCAGAATATACAGTGGGATTTCCTTGCCTATTATTGGCTGTAAAGTAGTATAGCTTTTAAAATTCCGTTTCAAGCTAAAAACTCAACAAGTACATAACTTGATACAACCTGAAACGAGTGATAAAAATTGATCTAATTGAGAAATAAATTAATATGGAATTAATGGAGCAATACTTAAGACATTATATAGAAACAAACCAGTGCCCCTCTGCCTTGATTACGGTACCCGGGCATTTCAGTGGCAATATCTATAATGTATATTTTGATTTAGAAATTGCGTTTCACTTTCGTTACGATTTTTCGTGTATCTTTGTTTGTTCAGTTGAGTTTCTTAGAGATGAATAAAAAAAATAAAGGGTCTCTCTGGTTGTCAGAGCTCAGTTGGACTGTTAATATAGGTAGTAAAATGTAATTTTAACCTTCCTTTTTAACTCCTATTAAATCTTTCTGTTTTGGTTTGTTTTGTTTTGTTTTGGATGACGAATCAGTTGTTTGATTTTGACAGTACAGTTTAATACAATGTAATAGGTCTAAAACAAAGATTGGTACGCTGCTGTGTGTAATTTTTATTTTTGTTTATATTGGTAGAAGTTACCCTCATGGATGAAGACTTTGACATGCTTTTACCGGGAAACAAACTTGTAGGTAAGTGCGAGCAGTGTAACAAAATATTGCATTGCACTCGTTATTCTCACACTTCAGTTAGCAGAAATAGTTGAACTCAAGTATGAGTGAAAGGTTGGCGGTAATTCAGTGAACATAGTAAAGTTTAAGATACTTCATAACAAAATACTTTTAAAAAGTACATGATCTTAATCCGTACTGGTATCAGGTATCAGGTTTATTGACAGAGTGAAGATTTATATTCATTACAATTCCAGTGGCCGTCTTATAGTTAAAACGACATGTAATCAAGGGCAGGCCACTGGGTTACAATTTAGTTTATAAGAAATAGGTAAAGTATAGTCATTGACACCATAAAAGGTAAATGAAACGAACGAAGATAATGACAAAGGAAATCAAGTCTATCTCTTCTTCTATTCTTCATACCATAAAACACTTGCTACCTGTTCCTAATTCTGACATCGAGAGACTTATGGCATTGCTGGACTTTCTAAGTTGTTGCTTCTTAATTATGGAAATGACTATTCCAAATGATCTAGCTAGGACAGTAACACTCACTAAACGTGTTTAAATCTTCACTTAAACCATTCGATTTTCTAAACGTTTTCTCTAATTTTATACTTCTAATGTGTATTTCAGTAACAAAAAACCGATATTTTTAGCAAAAATACGTTTTTCTCTATTATTATTATTATTGAAAATTTTATTCTATTTTCTTTTTTCGTCTTTCCCCTTTACTCCAGTCAAAGCCAATAATAAGAGAATTGATTTGTTCATCAACAACAGATTAACTGACTATATATTGTAATTTTTATTAGGATCTGTTTTAACAATTAAGTCGAAATATTCATCGCTTTTGGTTTAACTTTTGAAAAGTTTAAATAGAGTTTAAATTAGTATTATGTATGTGTAACAGCATTCTAGATTGCACTTATACTATTTGTTTGTATACATTTAAAAGTTTTAGAACATTTTCTAAATAAAGTCATCATCATTATTACAAACAAATTGTTGTTATTAATATTATTATTGTTATTGTTATTATTATTACTATTAATATTATTATTATTATTATCATTGTTATTAACATTACTATTAGTATCTTTCACCGTCAAAAGATTTTGTTGAAGTTATCGCTAACCTTTTTATTGTTATTATTATAATAAAAAAATTAGTATGTATATGTGTATTTGTAATATCATAATTCTTTTTATTATTATTATTGTTTTAGTTAAAATTATAATTATTATTTTTATTATTATTATTATTAGTATTGTTACTATTATTATAAGTATTATTATTATTATTATTAACTACTGTCATCTTTTACAGCACGAGCCTTAGCCATGGCGCCAAGAATGAGCAGTCATTGCTCTGTATGGGGACAGTCACATTATCGCACGTTTGATGGCAAGCATTTTGATTTCCTCGGAAAGTGCACCTACGCACTGGCGAAGGACTGCCGAATAGGCTCGGACCAATACGCTATTCATGTGGAAAACGGTGCATGCGCAAATCGTGCCAGATCCTGTCATCGTGCAGTGGTGTTGTACGTAGACAATAAAGTTTACAGAGTTGCCACAGGAAACGTTACAGTGAATGGGAAACAAGTAAGTTTACCCTTGAAGGAAAACGCTGTTGTCATCAGCAAGATTCTCTCTTATGTCATTATAAGAGCTTTGGGGTCTAACATCGAGATTAAGTTTGACGGTGAAGCAAGTATATATGTCGCCCTTGCTGAGAAATACAGAAACACGACATGTGGCCTGTGCGGTAACTTCAACGACGCTCCAGAAGACGACTTCAAAATTCCATCTGGGATGCCAGTAAAGAACATAATCGACTTTGGTAACAGTTGGTCAATGGGAAGTAAAGGCAAACCCTGCTCCCCTGTCACTGAAGCGCCGCAAGATGTCTGTCGAAAAGCTGGACATCAAATCCATAACACTGCCAAACGGTGGTGCCACGTTCTCCGCAGTACTGCTTTTGCGCCCTGCCATAGTAAAGTCAGTCCTGACGAGTTCGTTAAGAAATGCGAAGAGGACGTGTGCTCATGCGGACAGGCCAGTCCCTCTGGGTGTGTGTGCGAGGCTCTGACGCAATACTCGCGGACATGCGCAAGCGTGAAGGTTAAGCTCCACTGGAGATCTGAATATCTTTGTCGTAAGTACTCTAAACCAAATGAGAATCAGTTATAGATCGTTCTTATGAGAAAAAGAACTACTTTTGCCAATGTAAATACCAACTAAGGTGAAAAATCCATACTGTTTAGTTTTCATTCGTTCATGTATACACTTTATACGAATTAACTCTCGATGCATCAAGACATGGCCAAGTATCATGTTTTGTTTCACAGTCAACATGTGGCGAACTAGTAAGGCTGAGTTCTATTACGAGTTTTGCAGTATTTTGACAAAATCAATTGGTGAGTAAAAATGCAGAGAGCGAACAATAATATCCAATTATACTTTTTACTCAATATCTGGTAATTTTTTTTTCTATGCAAACCCATATTAGTTTTAGCCTACAGAGTGTGTATCACGATTTGAAACAGTAATCAACAGACAATTTAGAATTGTTAAACTCTGAAAAACAATTTCCTAAAATACAAATAACCAGAATTCTCCAACTGATTGACATTTAAGGAATTTTTACGTTTGAATAAACGTTTTAGCACTGCAAAGATAGAAGTTAGACAAACAAAAAGTTTCACATACTTTTCAATAGTTCGTCGTAAGTATGTATGGATTACCAAGAATACTTGAGCTCCATCAAACAAAACTGTCCTAACCATGAGGTAAAACCGCCTATCTAAACTATTGTTCTTCAAAAAAAATTCAGAAATCTCTACTAAGACTTGTAGTTCTAACAAAGGTAAGACTTTAAGTTTGCAAATCGTTTCTAGCCAAGTTGTCGCTAAGTATATTTTGGTAATCAAGTAAAAACAAGCTGCAAATTATAGGGTTTCAACTTGACTAGTATTCTACAATTCACAGCCAAGAACTGCAGCAATAACAAGGTTTACCGTGAATGTGGTACTGCGTGTCCGAAAACCTGTGAATCCAGTGAGATGCAGTCTGAATGTGAGGAGACCTGCATTGATGGCTGTTACTGCCCTATGGGTACTGTGAGCAGTGGCAGCAGGTGTGTGCCCAGGGGTCAATGCCCCTGCAAAGACGGAGATAAACATTACACCAACGGCGATGTCAAGAAAGTCGACTGTAACAGCTGGTAAGTTTAGACTATTTTGTCAAAAAAATGAAAAAAATATTCTTTTCAATGTATGTTTCCTCAGTGTAACTCCTCTGCTACAGTTTAATAAGTTTCCAATTTAATATCATCTTAGCAGTTCAAGAAAACAAAAAGTAAAAGAATGTATATATTTTTTTCCTATGCTAGGTCTGTTTCCTCGTTTATTCGTTTTGTGTTTTTCCTACAGTGTTATGAATTATTCTAATAGTTGTTTTATTTTGCTTATCAAGTAAATGGATGGATAGTAGAAAGAATATAAATTCCAATTATAACAAACCTTGCAAGCACAGATGTGTCACGTCCCCACAAAAAGAGTATACTCAATGTTTCCTTTTGATGAGTCATGAACAATCTGTGCTCGTAGGGTATATATACGAACTTGCACGAAATCAGTTGCTAGTAAGTCACTCTTTTTCCATATTCTGTCAAAGTTTTTTAACGTTTTGAATGTATATGTTTGCTTGACTACCAAATTACAAATATTAAAAATCAGGAATCGGCTTGTTAAGCTATCAAGGAATGATTATCGAGGTTGTGCAACTTTTTGTCTAATCTAAAATGAAGGCATCTACGAATCAAGCATGTTTGGATATTGTCAAACCAGTTGATAAAATATCTGCTTTAAGCGTGGAGTTTCTGACACAACCTCTTTTTATCTTTTTATTAACTGCATTCATTAATTCTTAATTATCATTACTATCTATCTTTTTCATTTAGTATTTATTCTTTGTTCTTTTTTATTCTTCCTTGCTTTTGTTATCCTCTTAATATTATTACTTAAAGTATATTATTGTTTATTAAGCACTTGCAAAGGAGGTCAGTGGCATTGTACAAAAAAAAAGTGTCCAGGTAGGTAGTTTATGTTCTTGTGTTACTGTGTGTGCAAGTATAATTTATTATAGCAATATTTAGTAATAATAAGAATAATAACACTAATAATAATAGTAATAATAAAAGCATTAATAATAATAACTATTATTATAATAATAATAATAAAATTGATATAAATAATCATCACCATCATAATAACAACAACTATAGTGGTTTTACCAAGAATAGTCATGTCATGAAATAATAACAATGATAAAAACAATAATGGACATCTAGAAGTGAAAGGGTTAGTTTTGATTATGAAGCTTGCATTCCTTTACAAACGAAATTTTTTTCAAAAAAATTACCATCATCTAGATAATTTCATAAGCTTTCCATTGATATACAGGTTTATGGGTAACCGATGCGTATTAACGAAGTTACTTACAAAAAAAACTGAAAAAACCGCTCAAGGTGTGTGAACGGTTTAACCTTAAGGACAACTACAGTTTATCATTTTTCTTATAGAACTCATTCGTTTTTGTTTTGTTTTTGCACGAAGGACTGTGAATGTGATAAACCACAAAAATATTGTTGGAATCGCACGGATACCGAAAGTATTTGCATTCTTCAGTTAATGTCTTCTTTAATATTCTAAAACTGACGTTGTCACCTTCCTTTATTTTAAATGACGAGAAGAAAGTTGCCAGCTTGTTGCATTCTCACGTGAAGTGATATTGTATCGACAACCTGTACTTAGTTCCTCTTTTTTAAATTTTCTTGTTGACATTTACTTCTCATGGCTTAAGTTGTTTATTATTTAATTCCAAGTCATGATTTTTCAGTGGATAATATGCAACAGCTTTAAGATAAATCAAATACTGTAAGCAGTCTCACATAAGAAAATAATAAATGTTGCTATTGAAAAACTAGATTAATTTTGATTTTAACGCTGACATTGAATGTTTTGAGCTCAATTGTTTCTTATTCTTCTAAAGTCAGGTTTTTATCCACGTGCTTACAAATGCAGTATTTTAGTTTGTCTTACTTGTACTCTACTTGCAACTGATCTCAATTGATTTAATCCTTAGCCAGTTGATTGCGTTATCTCGTAGACTTTGATCATTTTTAACCTAAACTTAAGCATTTCTGTAAACAGCAAAAAAGCGCGAAACATAACTATAAAAATTTTACCAAATTAATATTCCGATCTGCAGTAGTTCCGTCCACGCAACTGTATTATGCGTTTTAAAGAATCCGAACTCCAGAGACATGCGTCTCCCTAAATTAAATAGATATATTCTGGTGTTAACGCTTTAAATAGGTAAAAAGTTTGAAAGCAGTGACCCTACTTGGATGGAACAAACATAAGTATGGGCAACTTAAAATCTGGGATTTTCGTTTTTGCAGCTACATGCTACACGTACGGAGACCCTCACTATGTGACCTTTGATGGAAAAGCTTACACGTTTAAAGGCAACTGCAAATACAAACTTGTGGAGGAAAGAAACGATGCGTTCTCAGTTACGATTGATACCTCCTCATGCACAAGAGATGGCAAAGGAAGCTGTGTAAAGGCAGCCCAAATCTCTTACAATAACGTAACAATAGACCTTGTTAACAATCTGCCACTGAAGGATAGTGTCAATATCTATTACACCGAAAAGAAGGGAGAAAATAGTTTGCCCATGCCAGTCTATGACAGAAAAAGAGGGTTTTCCTTTAGAAAGCTGTCATCATCTCTTGTAGAATTCGTGGGCGATAGCGGAGTACGAGTTGTTTGGGATGGACAGACCAATCTCTTTGTAACTCTCAAACCTAATCTATCTGATAAAGTTGACGGACTTTGCGGAAACTTCAACTTTAACACCGAGGACGACTTTGGTATCGAATATTCTGCCATAGATTTTGGAAACAAGTGGAAGGAGTCTGTTAGTAAGTGCCCCGACGTCTCAGCGAAGACGGGTATATCATCCTGTGAACTTTATGATCAAAACAAAAATTATGCCGAGTTGCAATGCTCTAAGCTAGAGCAAGAGCCGTTTACTGCATGCCACAAACACGTGAACCCGACACAGTTTGTTGAAAACTGTAAGGAAGATGTCTGTGGATGTGGCGGGAGATCAAACTGTTTGTGTTCTGTGCTGGAAGCGTATGCAAGCCTGTGTGCTGAAAAGGGACTTCATCTTGATTGGCAATCCAATGGAACATGTGGTAAGTAGTTAGAGCAGAGCTCGAGGGATCCCATTATTACGAGCACCAACGGGTCAAGAGAAAGTGTTCGTAGTAACGAAGTGGTTGCATTATGAAGGTATTTTTTTTTTATAAAAATGCACGGCTGCCACTTCGGCCGAGCCAAAAGAAATTTTTCTTATTAACGAGTTGGCTATATTTTCAAGGTATTTTTATAAAAATGCACTGCTTGCCATATAGCTAGGCCAAACGAAGGTGGTCGTATTAACTAGTTGCTTGTAAGGTGGGGAACCAGTGTAGCAGTTTTATGTAATATTTATCGCGTCGGTTTGTTTCGGAAATGTGCGAAAGTAGACATAGCTCCTTCTTTTTACAAGTATGATTTGTTCAGTTCAAGATTGCAACAAAAGTACAATTGGCGCTTACTCTTCTTGAAATACCAATAGTAGAAACAATAATTTTAATATGTAAGAAGAAAAGGTTAATGCAATGGTTTACTGGTAGTGTGTGTCGTAACTTTAGACAAATCAGTCCTAATTCTAACGTTGGTCCTAAGGGTTTTTCTCGTCAATTTATTGACTAATTTTACTTAAAAAGCAATGACAGTTGTAACTTTTAATCTGACTTTCGTATTTTCCCACAGCTCCAACTTGTCCCCCTGGAATGGTGTTTAAGACTTGTGGCTCCTACTGTAGAACGTCATGCAAAGATCTTTCCATGAAAAACCAACGCTGTCAAGAAAAGTGTGTAGCTGGATGCCAGTGCCCCTCAGGACAGCTGTTTGATAAAATTGAAAACAAATGTGCGAAGGTTGAATTCTGCCCGTGTTATGACGACAAAGGAATTCACCATATCTACAATAGCGTTATACGCAAGAAATGCAACAAGTGGTAAGATTTGTCTTCGATATCCAAAGAGACAAGCAACCAAAACCATTTTAGCCAGGTTGCGTGCTGAGAAGTGCCCCACTGAAATCAGAGATCTAGATAGATTAATTTGTTTGCCTTCGAAAAAAAATAGATAGATGTTGCGTCATGTGTTTTTCAGTGTGTTTCATGGAGTGTTCCCTTTTCCAGATAGAACAGACAGACCTAACCTTACTCTTGATCTCGCAGTTCGGATTCCTTGTTATCAACTATGTATTAAATGTAGGTTTCAGTGCAATAGCATTCTGTTCAAATATATTTCTTTTTTAAGTGATATTATCCATCTCTTTTTCCCGTCTCTCCCTACCGTTTCCTCCTTATCCTCTTGTTCAGTCTAACTGTCAGTTTGCCTCGTTCCCAGTAAACTCTTCGGCTTGTTTGGTCGGCACGGTCGGCGGCGCGGTTACCGTTGTCTTGGTACGGCAAGCAACTTTGCCGACTGCCATCTTGAAAATGAAGCACTGAGTAGCCAGGCGCAGAGCGGCCAGATAGAGGAGAATGCCAAGGAACGAGGCTTGCTGTCAGGCATAAATGTGAAATCATTGCAATAATATTTGTTATAAGCAAACTATAGAATCTCACTCTTTACCTCCTGCAGGACAAATAAGGAACGCATCTGATGCGATGCTAAAACATAGCCTTTATACAATAAAAAACTTCTTCCCTTAAATCTCAACCTGTGCTTAATTCTAGTGTTTGCACAAGGGGTCACCTTGTCTGTACGAAAAAGCCTTGCAAGGGTAAGTCTGTATTCGCGATTATTTCATAAGTTGAAGCAGCTGTTTAGATTTTTTCTATAAGATGTTATGTTTGTAAATATACTGTATGTACACAGCAATACTAGAAAGGATATATTTACCATTTAATGACCATGGACCAAAATAACGCTAAAAAACTAGTTGTTGCTGAAAAAGTAACACTCAATCAGTAGCCTGATTAAATGCAATATGATAGACATAAATCCTTTTCCTAACCGCAATGTTGTTAACGAGGACCGTTGTTTTATGATTTTCCGGGCCAGTGAGTCGATGAAACGTAAATGTTGGGTTTAGGGTTGATTAGGGTGAAGGTCAGGGTTAACAACTTTAAAGAATTATCTTCGGTGCATTATCTGTTTGTTTTTAATTCGTAAGTTAGTGTTTACAACAATGATCATAACTAAATATCGTTGCGGATACGACAAGCACTATGATTGAGTTGAGGTTGTGTTTAGAGCCATATTTTATTCTGTTAATTTTGACTCAATGACTTGTTAACACTAGAGATAGGATTAGGGATAATCATGCATGTTCGGAAATGCTAACGGAAATTGACTCAAGAACATTTTCGGCAGGGGCGTAGCCAGAGGGGGGATCCCAGTCTGTCTACTGAGTAAGCATTTTTTTAAAAAAAAATCAGAAAATCCTTGTTACACCCCTGTTCGGTGTGACTTAAATTTAGCATTTCAGGTATTACCAATAACTCATTTTCTCACAAAGGTGATAGTTTGAAAGTACCACAGCATAAAAGTAAGAATGCAAAAGTTCAAATTATTTAGCGCCTGGTTTATGTACTGTACGCACTTTGTGTGTACGCTACACGTATTGATTCAAGGAACTTCAGAGATCTCTAAATGAAGAATTATGAACAACGCTCTTCAAAGGCAATTTAATGGTTCCAATATTTGATCCAACATTTTCATTAGGGAAAGATATTAGAACCACTTAAGCGGAGGTCTAACTATTGCTATGACGTGTCTGGCTATACTGGAATTTGTTGCATGGCGTTCAATTTGAGATCCGATTTTGGAAACTTTTAACTTCCTTCAAAATTCGTCTATAGATATATGCAATCCTTTTGTGTAAATCTCATGTCTGCCATTTTCGTTTAGCCCATATTCCATGTTTTCACGGAAAAGTGTGGAAAGAGTCTGGTGCCCAGTGCGTGAAAACATGCAAAAACATGCACATGGGCTGCTCAAGTCACATGCAGAAGTCCGGTTGCGTTTGTCCAGAGTGGCAAGTTGAGGAGAACGGCAAGTGCATCCTGCCCAACCGTTGCCCTTGCTACTACAATGGCAAGGCATACCCAAATGGCCATGTTCTGAAGAAGGAATGCAACACCTGGTAAGCCATATTACCTTTTTTCCTTTACATAGTTAATAGGACTAACTCCTTGTTTGTGAAGCTCAACAAACTTCAAAATGAGTGTACAAACCTGCTTTATCTTATACTGAAGGAACTGTGACCCTGCACACTATTTTGCTTAATGTGCTAGCTCAAATGTTTTTAGTAGTTAGTTGTTTATAAACATTTTAATACTTTTTTTTGTTTTGTGCAGGGTCAAGGCTAACGATTATAATAAGGGGAACATAAAACATATAACAAAAAACTGTCGAGTTTCATGGCCAGTTTGTTTTATTAACTATGTCTATTCTAACTAAAGGATTTACGTTAATAAAAAATATTTTAGCTATACTTACAACTAGAAACAGAATCATTTTGAACAGTCTGGGAACCTATGTAGTAGATTGTTATCCAAAATATTGATAGAAGTTCACAACGCTGTTATTTGCTTCTTATTGCAGCAAAAGCGTTGATACTAGCGGCAGCCTCCAGATAAAAATTTAATAGTTTTTCTTGCTTCAAAATATTTGAAAAAACAAGTTTGCTCCGCTTTGAATTTATGTTACTCTTGCAATAGAAACGAAACAAATAGCGTTGAATCTGACTTTTTTGTGGAAACAGTTTGATTTTACTTCCACACTTTTCTCTGCGATTTAAAAAATTGCTTTAAAAGTTGTATTGTTTACTTCAAAGTTAATCAGGTTTTCAATATGTTATGTAGTATTCACTGAATGCGAAATTTGTTCTCGCAGTACATGCAAGAATACTGATTGGAAGTGCACAGGAAAGAAATGCAAAGGTAATCACCGAAGTTAATTTGAAACTGTATTTAGGGAAGAACGGCATGATTAGGTTTTAGCTTGGTGGACCAAGTTAACGATACACACCAACAAAAATAGGTTTTGTTTTGGGATACACCTACGGTGGCCCACAAGTGCAATACAAAAATAAAAATTTTTCAGTACAAAAATATTTATTTCAGTACAAAAGTATTTATTTCAGTACAAAAATATTTATTTCAGTACAAAAATATTTATTTCAGTACAAAAATATTTATTTCAGTACAA